>WEIV01015885.1:5283-30229 GCA_013390005.1 Calyptomena viridis
GGGGGGGGGGGGGGGGGTGTGTTTGTTTTTTACTTGAATCATCTCTTAGTTTTTAATACTAAGTGTAATATGATAAGGAATGGAGCTACTTTACTAAATCAGAAGCTACACACCCCTAAATGTAGCAACACCACCAAAAACCCCTCCAAAAAACCCAACAAGCACCATTCAAAATTCCATCTAAAAATTTCATGTAAGAATAATTAAATATTACTAGGTCATCTTTTATTATCACAGGCTTTTAAAAATTAGAAAGCAAAGATCTTCCTTTTACACACAGAATTTGTACTCTAGAAGGATGAGTTAAGGAACCTGACCAACCTTGGCATTTCCTGATCCTCCAGAATGAGAGACTAACCATCCTCCTGTGGTCCATGAAAGATTGAGGTAAATCCTGGAAAAGCAAGGCGAAGCCTGAGGATATTTTTGCCTGAAGACCGAACAGTAAATAGGGAGATAAAAGAATAAATGTTGTAGCCTTCTGTTTTCCAGCCCTGAAGACACTCCTGTCATGAATCTCCAGCCATGCAATTCTTTTCTTACCAACTTTCAGCCTGACCTTTGGTTTCACAAAGGCTCTGTTTGTGATGGCACCATTGGGAATGTATTGCTTTAGCTATTAAATATGTCAAATTCTGAGTTGATTTATTTTTTCCTCACACTTCTCTCTCATAAAATACAGGGTGCAGATAAGGACAAGCCTCAATAAACTTGAAGAATGGAGATTAATGTAATAAGTCTTGACTCTGTAAACAACTATTTCTCATAATACTTTGAATTTGCTTTGAAGATTCATATGCTCTGTTTCATACCCAAAATAACATTGGCACATGTATGTTTCCCAGATTACTGTCTGTAATATAACTTTTCTCTTGTTAATGACATTTCTAAATTATTTTAATTTATTGTGTAGCTTGTTTAATACTTTCAAGAAACAAAATTCTGGAACATAGTGGTTCTATCCTGTTTACTGAATCACAGAACAGGCCAGTTAGGAAGAGACCTTGAAAGATCATCTCATACAGTATTTTTTTTCAGTTGTGCTTTTTTCTCAAGCTGCTTCAGTGCTAGTAATTGTCTTAGAGCAGAATCCTCAAGCCTTTTCATTTCTTCTCAGCTCTGCTGCTTGCAGATTCTTGCTGAGTTCTGTTATGTTTTTGCAACTCCAGAATAACGCAGTAGTGAGGAAAGTCATCATTGTAAGATCTTGATTTGCTTAACAGCTTAACAGAAGTCAACCCAGTACAGTGTCAAAAGATTTGGAGATAATTTTCTGTAGTCAACAGCTGTTCTTGTTTTGCAGAGGGTGTTAGTTGGTCCAACAGATGGACATTTACACTGTCTTACACTTGTGCTCTTCAGGGTCCTGATTTATCACAGTAACTCATTGAAACCACTGAAGTTAAACAGGCATAACTTTGTATTGACAGAATGATGAATTAGACGTTTACTGTAGTTGTGCAGAGCAATTCAGACAACTACAGAAATAAGAAAGTATGTTGTTCTCAGAATTTAGGAATCAATTTAAAATTTTGTTTTGCAAGCTGCAACGTTATCAGCTTGATTGGTCGGTTATACTGATGTTTTTCTGAGGTCACAAAATAATTCAGTCTCAACAGTTTGAACAGAACCATTTTACCTTTCTCTCTTCTTTTCCTTTTTTTATTTTCTAGTTGCTTTTAGTTAATATTTCTATGGGACCCAGACACAACTCTTGTATTGTGCATGTGCATGTGCATGCAAACCAGACCATCTGGGGAGTTCACCTAGAGTAAAGAGAGTGAACAGAGAGAAAGAATGAGCTATGTTCTCATTTCTTACTTGTAGTCAGCTTTTAACTCTACCAAAAATGACGGAATAAAAACTTGCTAGGAACTGAGCTGCCAATCTTACACAAAGTATTTAATGTCAGATTGAATCTAACACATCTGGGTTTTTGTCAAAGAATAGTAGAGCTTACTTAAGTATGCAAAACAGCATCACTGATCATCTGATAGATCTATATAGATTACATCAGTGAATGAAATTCATGTCATTACTACTAAGAATAATAGTACATTTTAAATATTTTTTATGGACTTATGATGGATTTATAAACATGTGCCTCAGTCTGTGAAGAGTAAGTGGACTTATAAAGAGATGAAATAAAAGTTTTCTTTAGCACCAGCCAAAGTCAATAAGGTAAATATAACTAGTTTGCCATATACATATGTGGAATAAAAATGCAAAGAAAATAAGGATGTAATAGTAGAATTTGGCATGCCTGTTCTGATATAGTCAAGCTAGAATATATATAAAGCAGTCATCATGTTTTACTGAGAAGACTCAGATAGATATTGTTACATCCATAAATCTAAGCCTCTTACTTCTTTGCTCCATCATATGATCTGATGCCATAGCAGACTCAAAACATGTACTGGTACATCCATCAGAACTTGTAATACAATATTACTTCTACATCCTTGTATTACAATATTACTTTTTAAGACATTGTATGAGCTAATGGTCTTGATGGAAGAAAATATCTTGCTGACATTCCTGGACTGAGATGGAGGGAAGAGTCTGTGGTGGTAGTTTGCATAAAGGAGGGTATGACAATTTTTTGTCCCTCTTACAGCATCCAAGAATGTCCTGTGTTTACAGATGTGAAAACTCTTGGGCACATGGTGTGGCTCCTGGGAATGGCCCTGTGCAGGATTCAATGATCTTTGTAGGTCCCTTCCAACTCAGCATAATCTGTGATTCTGTGATTACATGAAAGCTTGCTTTATAAAACTCATTGTGATGCAAGTGGAGAAAGAACAAGACACCAGTCTTTCTTCAAATGCAGGAAAACTGAAGGCATAAGAATTTGCCTCCTCATAGGGGTATTTCAAACTAAAAGAGAAGAGATTTAGATTGGAAATTAGGAAGAAATTGTTTACTCAGAGGGTAGTGAGATGCTGGAACAGATTGCCCAGAGAAGCTCTGGATGGCCTATCCCTGGAAGTATTCAAGGCCAGGTTTAATGGGGCCCTGGACAGCCTGATCTGATGGGTGACATCCCATGGCAGGGGAGGTTGCAACTAGGCAATATTTAAGGCCCCTTCCAACCCAAGCTTTTTTATAATATGCTGATTCTATGATATTTCTCACCATACTGCTAACCACAGCATGAAATAAATTCTGTCAACAATTTTTTGCCTCTTTGCATCAAACAGCATTTTGTACAACTAGAAAAGGAAAATGGAGGTAGGGGTCTGTGGTTCTGCTGCATCTGCCAACTTAGACTGCCCTTTAAGTACCCAGTGACACACATAAAAAGCACAGACTATTCTGTATGTTTGTGATAAAATGTAAAGTGTGCAAAGAGGTAGACATCCAGGTGACTTTTCTAAATCTGGAGCAATTATATTGTATGTGAACATGACAAAAAAATGAGCAAGCTGCTATGAATGATTCACCTAAAAAACAAAACCAAAATAATCAAATAAAACAAACCCCCACACCAGCAGGTTAGTTTGCTTTGCATTGTCAGTCAGGGTTAAGCAACTCTGAACTGTCAGTCATGAAGAGAAAGTATTGCACTTCCTTAGGATACTGAACTTCAATTGATTTTTGTTTAAGGTTGTGAGAGTTCAACACTTAAGAAAATTAGTTAATGTCATCTACTGAATAAGACGTTTGCAGTGAGTTGGGAAGATTTGAAGGACATTATGTGATCTCTCCTGGGTTCCAATTTCTCATCTAACATAAATTTACTGTCACTCAGTATGTGAGAGGACCTTCTTAAGAGTTTCTTGTAATGAAGAACTAAGGAGGATGTTTCTGGAAGTCCAAAGCTGGAATAAGAAGCTGTTCTGAGCCCTCAACTACTACAGTCATTTTGGTATTTCTTTTATGTACCAGATTAGTGGCTATTTTTGAACAGCTTGTGTCTGCATGAGTTCCTCTCCTACTGCTTCTTTATTCCCTAACTTTCAGAGGACTTGATTCTACCAGGATATAGAATAAGAGATTTTTTTTTCAGCATTTCTTACATGGATCTCTTTTAAAGTAAAAACCTCATATAAAGGCTGTTCTTCTGGAGCTCTGTTTCCATCTCTGATATTTTTCAGTCTTATTTTTTACCTGTTTTGCTGCCATTCCTGATTTTATTTTGATTTTTTTTCACAGCTTTTTATTTAAAACAATGGCTTATGCAATCATATTCTGACTGTTTTCATGTTCTGTAGTAAAAAACTGATGAGTCATGTCTAGTAGTTTTCTCTTTATATTGCACACAAAATAATTAGCCCACAAACCTCCAGATCTGTGTGTGCAGTTTCACTGGCACTGCCAGCATCTCCACTAAGTAAAAGGGATTTTTCAGGAAAAATGTAGCAGTTGGTGCATGTGCTGCTGCACAGTTGCTAATGTAAATAGGAGTGATTAATATTCTTGAAATTTTAAATAGCAAAGGAAAAAAACCTTATTTTCTCCACCAGGAAAATACTGTTACTTTACCGCTTTTTAACTGTACCATAAATAGCAGGAATTATAGGCCTCATTGCTGACTAGATGTGCAAAGGCATTAAGTAACAATGGGGAAAAGTTCAGCTCAGACTAAAACAGCTTTCCCTCTCTTTTTAGGATGCTAGAGATATTTTTCTTCCTTTATTTAAATACAGAATTTTGCACACAAGAATCTGTACTTTGGTTCTGAATGATTTTCTGTTTGGCTGCTGAATGCAAAGCTGAATTGGATCTGTTTGGATGCTGAATGCATGATTTTGTACTGTTTCCATCCTTATATATCACCTGTCCCACCATTACACTAAGGATTATACAAATGATATAGAAATCACAGCATCACAGAATCAACTGGGTTGGAAAAGATCTCTGAGATCATCAAGTCCAACCTTTGACCTAACACCACCTTGTCAACTAGACCATGGCACTAAGTGCCACATCCAGTCTTTTCTTAAATACCTCCGGGGATGGTGACTCCACCACCCCCCGGGCAACCCATTCCAATGGCCAATCACTCTCTCTGTAAAGAAGTTTTTCCTAATGTGTAACCTAAACCTCTCCTGGCACAGCTTGAGATGTGTCCTCTCATTCTGTCACTGGTTGCCTGGGAGAAGAGACCAACACCCATCTGGCTACACCTTCCTGTCAGGGAGTTGTAGAGAGTGACAAGGTCTCCCCTGAGCCTCCTCTTCTCCAGGCTGAACACCCCCAGCTCCCTCAGCTGCTCTTCCTAGGGCTTGTGTTCCAGACCCCTCCCCAGCCTTGTTGCCCTTTTCTGGACATGTTCAAGCATCTCAACATCTTTCTTAAATTGACGTGCCCAGAACTGGACACAACTCGAGGTGTGGCCTCACCAGTGCAGAGTACAGGGGAAGGATAACTTCCCTAGTCCTGCTGGCCACACTATTCCTGATAGAGGCCAGGGTACCAGTGGCATTCTTGGCCACCTGGGCGCACACTGGCTCATGTTCAGCCATCTGTCGACCAGCACCCCCAAGTCCCTTTCCACCTGGCTGCTCTCCAGCCACTCTCCAGCCCCAGCCTGTAGCTCTGCCTGGGGTTGTTGCAGCCAAAATGTAGAACCTGGCACTTAGACTTGTTAAACCACATGTCATCGGATTTGGCCCACCTATCCAGTCTGTCAAGGTCCCTCTGCAGAACCCTCCTACCCTTTAATAGATTGACACTTGCTCCCAACTTGGTGTCATCTGCAAACTTACTATTGGTGGACTCAATCCCCTCATCCAGATCATCAATAAAGATATCAAAAAGGATCAGGCCCAACACTGATCCCTGGGGGACATCACAAGTGATCAGCCACCAACTGGATGCAGCACCATTCACCATCATACTCTGGGCTCGGCCATTCAGTCAGTTCACAACCTAGCAGAGAGAGCACCTGTCCAAGCCATGGGCTGACAGCTTTTCCAGGAGTTTACTATGGGAGACAGTGTCAAAGACTTTGCTATGTGGTTTGAAAATATTTTCCTTTAATGTTGAAGAAAGGGCTCAGTGTGGGACCTGCGAATGCAACATTTTGCCCTTTGAATCTAGAGATCTCCTTTGTCTTCAGCATCTTCAAGGTCTTGCACCCTAAACAATTCTGTGATTGTCTGAGGTCAGAGTTCTTTTTCTGCTTTCTGACACAAATCTCTGACATTCATTTTGTAAACCGAAATAGTATTGCCAAAGAGTCTGGCTTTAGCCAAACAACCTATTGGAGGTAAATCGGACATGGAAAATGGTGAATCAATGGAGAAACAGTGAAGACATCTGGCTTATACTACATACTTGGGGGGTAACACCAAAGGTGTTACTTAAGATAACTCTAAGATAATCTCGAACTCATAAGAAATGGTTGTTTTAAATTCTTCCAAACTTCCTTTCATTACCAAATCAAAAAAAAGTTTTTATTCTGTTCATTTTATGTTCTACTGAGAAACTAACTCAGCTTGATGCAGCCAAAAGAGAATTAAGTTTCTGCAGTATCTCATGAAACGTGCTTTCACTATTGCCCACCAAACATTTGAACCCCCATGAAGGCTAATTGCTCCTTACTGTCTGCTATCAGCTATGCTCCACAAGAGAATTCTGTTTTCTTCTTGTTCTATTGTTCTTACATTTACTGATCCTGTGAGTTTATTTATATTGAAATTCCATACCCCTAAGCAGGAAATACGAAAATTTTGTGAAACATGAAGATAACATTATTATTGCTATTCAGATACCTCTTTTTGTTTACCCTGTGAGTTATATGGAGTTAACTTTCTGTGGAGCATTTAATTTCTATGAAACTTGCAGAAAGACCTGTTCATATAGGACATTAATTCAGAAAATCTTATTCTTTCTAGTAATTTTTCATGTTACATTTCTCATGGATAGCCATTGAATTGCCTAACATGACTCTTTTTTCTAATTTTTGTTTTTTTCATTAACAGTTTGGGGTTACAGAAAAAAAGAAAAGGATTAGCGGAAAAGTAGTGGCTAGAAGGAAAAATTGAACTCATGAATGGGGGAGTACACAAGCAAAAGTGGGGTTTTTCCCCAGCAATGTGGTGTTGCAGGGCTGGCTTTGTTTTTTATTTTCCCAAGACAGGATTCAGATGTATGAGAAAAACAGCCATACCCTTTGCAAAGGTTTACTTTATTGACCAAAAATTACTGAAAAATGTGTTTTGCGGTAACTATGTTGTGAAACTGGAAAAAGTAGGTTAAATACCAAGACCAAAAACTCGAACAGAATCCAGTAGATTCATAAATATTTCAATGGGGAAAAAAAAAAGTCAGTATGTTTATTGATATTTATTATTTTGTTAATATTTTAGTTTATAAATGTTTGGTGAAGTCACCTTTTGTTAACAAGAGCATTTGTGGAAAAAAATGAAGTCACTACTTACAAATTTACTATATACTTGCTGGTTTTAGAAATATTTTTAGAAAGTCTTATTATCTACACAAGACATTAGCAAGTTAAAAGTATGAGAATTCTTTTAAAGCACAAATTTTTGTTAAACTAATGTGACCAATAAAATAGCAAATCATTAAAGCAATTTAAACTAGAAAATAGCGAATATTCTATAGTTTAAAAATGAACCAGTGTTTAAAGCTTGCTGTAAAATGCCCTTAAAATTGCAAAAAAAAAAATTGAAAAAAAAAGTCTATCTACAAATAAATTATAAGCTGAGGAAAAGATTCAGTTTTGAAGATGTTCACATCTATGCGTATTTGAATAGGAATGCTCATGTATGGTTTATTAATATCTCTGTTCTGAAAGAATTCCAAATATACTCTGATAGTGTGAATGCCACATTGGAACTTCCACTGAAACCAAATAGCATCCCCTGAGATAAACTCTTCTTAGCAACTTTTATTTTTCTTTTTATTCAATGAAATGTTTTTTTATGTGTATGAGTAATAAAGCTGGTGAAGGATCTAGAGAACAAGTCCTGCGTGGAGCAGCTAAGGGAGCTGGGATTGTTTAGCCTGGAGAAAAGGAGGCTCAGGGGAGACCTTATCACTCTCTACAACTGCCTGAAAGGAGGGTGTAGCCAGGTGGGGATTGATCTTCTCCTGGTAACAAGAGATAGGATAGGAGAGAATGGCCTCAAGTTTTCCAGAGGCATATTAGGCTGGATATTGGGAAAAAAATTTTCCCCAAAAGGGTTTCCAAGCACTGTAACAGGCTGCCCAGTGAAGTGGTGGAGTCACCATCCCTGGGGGTATTTAAAAGACATGTAGATGTGCTGCTTAGAAATGTGCTTGAGTGGTGCTTGCCATGTTGGGATAACAGTTGGACTTCGTCATCTTAAAGGTCTTTTCCAACATAAAATGATTCTGTGATTCTCTCTTTTCCAACACTAACGATTCATTAATTCTATGATTCTATGATGATCTTAATGAACTTTTCCCACTTGAAGAATTCTGTGATTCTATGTATAATGTCATAAATGAACCTTACTTGTTTAAGAATGATGGTATAACAAGTTGGTGATATTTTCTTCTGAAGTTTATAGAAAAATATCATTATCTAGAGAGTCATAAAACAGCCTTCAGATATTTTATTTAATGTTTGAAAGCATGGTATTGTTACCACAGTCCCTGCCTGGATGGCAGCAATCCTGACATCTTTCTTCAACCCTGGCTAGCTCGTGCTGCCACGCCAAGGGCACCGGGCAGGTGTGGGTCACCCGATGGCACGAGGGTCCTTCCCAAGGGACACCAGCCACCAGGCAACTAAGGCCCCCTGAGGCAGGCGGTACTCCCTACCCACACGTCCCCAGCAGGGACTGGCGTGTGTGGGCTAGTTAGCACTGACTCTACCTAGGAGTCCTTGGTCTGAGATGGTATGGATGCCGCAGCTGTCAGAGGGTAAAAGGGCAGAAAGCAATTCACTCTCATTGGGGCGAAACAGGAACAGTTTATTGGGGGTCCAAACCCCAAAGCAACCAACAGGGAGTGAGCCCAGAACAGCTCAGAACGAGGGGTTTTATAGGGGGTGGAATTGAGGGGTGGAGAGAGGGTAAAAACCAACGATATCGAGGGAGAGGTGGGATTAAGGGGTGACAGACAGGAGTAGAAGCCTGAGGCCTTCTACTCAAGCCTATCTGGGACCGAGTAGGGATGATTGATAGGGAAGGTTCTGGAATAAGGGCTACATATATGGTGTAGGGATAGGAGGGGTTTAAGGAAGGGTACATAGGGAGTATACATGTCACGGAATGAACCAAACATAGGGTAGGGGGATAACAGAGCAAACCATGATAATGCACAAACACATAACACACACCACCACATCTTGTGAGAATATATAAATATAGAATATTTATTTTTGTGGCATCATATGCAAAAATGTTTTTTGTTTTGTAAGAAACAGGCTTACAAAATGGACTTCTTAATCTTGACATGCAGTATCTAAACCTATATATAAAATTCATTGAAAATGCCACAAACTGAGGGCACAAGAAAAAAACTGAGAATTTCAAAAGAAATGGGAATTACACACACTATTGGGCACAGTAAATCAACAATATGAAAATTGTCTAGTATAAAAATAAACTCTTCTTCAACTCCCCTGAATGCAAGGAAGATATGTAATCTATAACAGTGAGATAATTGGATTGCGTTGCAATCCAACTTGAAAAAAAAATCTTTTCAATTCTTAAGAATGATGTTATCCATTCCTCCATTTCTTGGAAATGATGACACACCTGGATTTCCAAGTATCAGCTGAAAGGAAGCAGTCTGAACAACACAGTATAAAAGAAAACTGACTTCTGTTTTCTCCTTTTAAGTGCTTTTCTTCTTAAAGACAGCCAGGAGACTTTCATGGCCTGTAGAGAAGGCAGGAAGTAGTGGTATAAGGGCATATATACTGTATAAAAGCAAAGAGTTTGCCTAGCCCACTATTTTCTGGCCAAATCCAGAAATCTGAAGAAGATGACAAAACATAAAGTAATGCATCTTTAGGATTTACCAGATTGAAAAAGTTAAGGATTTGGAGATTCTGTGCATAATAAATCACATTTTTCTTTTACTCATATAAATATTAGTGGATTTTACAGTGCACTCTTTTTTCATGAATTCATCTAATTGACTAATGAACTCATAGCATCTAGCAGAAAAGAATTCCTTAACTCAGTAACAGTGTACCAGGGAAAGTACCTCTGTCTGATTGTTTTGAACCTCTCACTTCTTAGCTTTAACTGATATCATTACCTGTACTGGAGGAAAAGGAAACATATTTTCTAATTGCTTTTCCTATGCAGCTCATGATTCTATCGTCTTCCTCTTTCCACTCTTTTTTTTCTTTCTTTCAAGATTCAGAAGCAAACAAGCTAATGAACACACAACACCTATATTAAGAAGTGTTGATATGGAGCACATTCTAGACCTTTCATCATTCTTTACATTCTTCTCT
The DNA here is from genome assembly GCA_013390005.1 of Calyptomena viridis. NCBI lineage: Eukaryota > Metazoa > Chordata > Aves > Passeriformes > Eurylaimidae > Calyptomena > Calyptomena viridis. Next base: position 15,692 of record WEIV01015885.1, read on the forward strand.
GAACTGTTTCCAATACTATCTGCTTCCTGAGGAGAAAAGACAAGAGTGCTGCAAAGTCTTCAAGACAGAGAGAGACATGGATAAACTCAATGGCAATGTGATGATCTTTTCTCTCCTGATAAAGTGCTTGAGTCCATGTAACAACAAGAATGAACCATAAACTACCCTGCAGCTCATTATGTCTTCCAAGAAATTTCTGTTGCCTAGTGTTAATCAGCCTATCTAATTACAAATTTTTGGTAAGAGTAGAAACTTCTTCAGTTTTTCTCTGTATATAGTGACATATCATGTTGCTCTGACTGAAAACTTGGGTTACATTCATTTGAAATACAAAATATCTTGCCTCGGTTGTAGCTCCACAAGTGTCCCAGTCTAGCAGTTTATTCTCAGACCAATTTGTACCCATAACTTCAAATGATGCAGGTATTTCACGCTCTCAAAATACAGCTTGTGACATCAGGGCCTGTCACACTTGGAACTAGGTGGAACAAGATGGTTTCAGACATGCTGAACACCACGTGAACATTTGGGATTTCAGGAATAGCCGAATACACTAAGGTGATTTCTTTAGTAATTCCTCATGATCCCCCTCAAAACGTCAGTCATTTCCTATGAGTGTTAAAATAAGTTTTGTGTAAATGTTTGTGCTTTGTCAAAACCAGCAAGTTTGAAGTTGGGGTACCTGTTGCACAATTACAATATAACAACAATATGTATATGTAGCCTTCTCCTAAGGGATGGTGCCCAGCCATGTCCCAGTTGTGCTGCAGTACAATGTTTGTGAAATACTGTCTGTGACTGCAGAGATATTTCATGCAAAGTATCTCTGTTTGAATGACATGTTATAGAGTATTAGACAGAAATGAATAGGTCATATCAATTAAGTATATAAAACACACACAAGGATCAGAGAACACATGGTAAACTTCTCTGCTTGAGAAGCTAAATGCATGAGTTCTAAGCTGTGCCAGATTTGATGTGAATAATAGAATAATTTATGTGAGCTTTCTTATGCACACATTCACACACAAATTGGTACTGCAACTTTCAGTTACTAGACACACTCAGGCTCAGAATCATGGAATCATAAAGGTTGGAAGAGACCTTCAAGATCATCCAGTTCAACCATCCATCTACCACTGCCACTGCAACCCCTAAACCACTAAATTATATCACCCAGCATCAGATCCAGACACGTCTTGATCACCTCAGGATTGGTGACTCCCCCATCTCCCTGGGAAACCTATTTCAATGCCTGACAACCCTAACAGTAAAAAATTCTTTTCTAATATCTGATCTGAATCTCTCTTGTCTCAGGCTAAGGCCATTTTGTCATGTCCTCTCGCTGTAGGCATGGCAGAAGAGACTGGCCCCCACCTCACTGAAGCCATTTTTCAGGTAGTTGTAGAGTGATGAGATCTCCCCTGAGCCTTCTCTTCCTAAGACTAAACAAACACAGCTCACTCAGTGTTCCTCACAAGGCCTGTTTTCTAGACCCTTCACGAGCCTTGTTGCCCTTCTTTGAACATGTTCCAGCACCTCAATATCCTCTTTGAAGCGAGGGGCCCAAAACTGAATGCACTCGAGGTGTGGCCTCACCAATGCTGAGTACAGGTGGATGATCACTTCCCTAGTTCTGCTGGCTCCACTATTCTTCACACAGGCCAAGATGCCACTGCTATTTTTGCTGACCTGGGCACACTGTTGGCTTATATTCATCTGACTGTCAACCAGCAACCACTTTCTGCCAAGCTCTCAAGCTATTTCTCCCCAAGACTGACTGCATGGGGTTGCTGTAACCCACATGGATGAGTTCCTGTGTCACCTGCTCTAGATGACCCTGCTTTGGCAAAGAGGTTGGACTAGATGATCTCCAGAGGTCCCTTCCAAGCCTAACAATTCTGTGAACCAACTGCAGGACCCGGCATTTCGCCTTATTGAACCTCATGCATTTGTTCTTAGCCCATTGATCAGTTCTGTCAGGCTCTCTCTGTAGAGCCTTGCTACCCTCAAGCAGATCAACACTTCCACTCAACTTGGTGACATTAAATCTCCACATTCAGATCCTCATTAAAGATGTTAAACAAGACCAGCCCCACACCAGAGCCCTGGAGAACACCGCTAGCATCCAGCCCCCTAAATGGATTTAGCTCAGTTCACCACAACTTTCTGGGCCTGGCTATTTAGCCAGGCTTTTTTTTCCCATCGAAGGGTCTACCCATCCAAGCTGCAAGCAGCCAGTTTTTCTAGGAGGGTGTTTTGGGAGATGGTGTCAAACGCTTGACTGAAGTCTAGAGAGACAACATCCACAGCCTTTCCCTCATCTACCAAGTGACTCAAGTGTTGTAGAAGGAGACCAGGTTGGTTAAGAAGGATCTTCCTTTTGTAACTCCATGTTGTCTGGTCATGTTGTTCTGCACGTGCCATGTAATGATACTCAGGATGATTTCTTCCATAAGTTTGCCCAGAACAGAGGTAAGCTTTTATTTTTCTAGAAACACAATGTTGCTAGTCCTATACTATTTTTTTAAAGTTTATGGTGGGTTTTTCCCATGACAGGAGAAAATAAACTGACATTTCATTTAGTATTTACCAAATTATATATTCTTTTACTTTGCACATTTTTTTCTTATTTATATGTTACCATATTTATTTGTATTTAAACCCTTTAATCCTGCTGCATCAATTAGGATTAATCTCCTTGCTCTCTCTTAGAAAACCATGTCCAAAGGTGAACTGTTCTTAGGAGAATCAGTGACAGAGTGGTTCCACGGACAATTATTTACTACATCCATCATTTATGTCTGACTCACTGTAGGTGTCTCAAGGGGCCCTGACTGATGCACTGGAAACTGAAGTCACCAGATTCACAGGATTGCAATCTGTACATGTTGTCTTTAAATCATAAATAAGCATTTCAATCCCTTGCTGCTCATGACATTCTATGGTACAGACCAGTCTTGTTCTCGTTCGCATCTCAATAAACTTGATTTCTGATTGTGCTTTAAGTTGTAAAAGTGATTCTTTTCCTACTCATAAAGTCTTTCTGTAGGCCTCCTAACCTAATAATCTAAAGGCAGCCATATCTTCTGTACCAATACATTCTTTATAATCCAATAATGTTGTTGTTTGTACATAGTAACAGATGGTGTGGCCTTTCCCACCTAAAATTTAACATTTATTTAGGTTTGTTTGCAATAGAGTTTTATTACTTTGTTACTGCAAAACAGAGGATGTTTTTGTATTTTTGTTTTAGAACTGAAAAGAGAATCTTTTCAAGGTGGAGCATTGCTTTATGGACAAACTAGAAAGTGTTTTTGTTGCTGATGGGGTTTTTTAATGTCCTAGAAAGTAATGGATTTTTTTTCTTTTTATGTTTAAATCACAATCTTTCTACTGACTAGTACTTCAGCTTGTAATAAATTGACTTTTTTCATTAGACAGGGAATGTTTTAAGGCATAATTTTGAGACTGTTAAGAACAAGACCTTCATTGTAACAGGCAATAATGTCTGGCTCAAACTGAAACTAAAAAAGGATATCCACTGAATTCATATTTGGTACATTAATGTATAAAATCATTTTGCAAAGGAATACTATTAAAATTTGAAAAGTCTTTATTCCTGGAGTTTTGTGACTGTCAGTCACAGTTCCAATTTTTAGCATGTTTGCACTTTGCTTAAACAACTGTGATGCAAACATGAAAATCAAGTAAAGATGTAAGAAAAGATGTAAGAAAAGATAGCAATTTTCTTCTTCCCCCAGATTAGTGCTTTGTCCTGTGAGCTTTTTACACTTCATAGAGTCTAGACTGCATAAGAGTGATAATAGTCTTTCTAAAGAGAGACTTGCTTGCAATTATTTGTTCTCTGCTTTCTTTTTCCATCTGTTTAGGTGTGAAAGGAAGGCATGAAGCCATGAGACTGCAGATAATATTTTGGCATTTGAATGCAAGTTTCACTTTTTCAGTTTAAATTGAAAACGTATGTAGAAATTAATTTATTACCCCAAAAGGGTTCAGCTGGTAGCAACTTGTATCCAAAAACAGATGACCATAATAAGCAAATTCTCTCTCTCCAAAACTATTCCTGTTTGTTCACACAAGTCTCTGATTACCAGTGTTTTTCTCTTAACGTGATTTTTATTGACAAGAAAAACAGGGTTCACAAAAGTAATAAAACACATTTTGTCTTTCTTTGTGTTATTGAGATTATAGTTTACACACTTACATTTTGAAATGGAGTCTAGATTAAAATTTTAAAGATGCCAAATATATTTCTTGTTTGTTACTCATTCAGCCTTCATTTTCTGATGTAATATTTCCCCACCCATGAAAACCAGATAAGGCAAAAAATTTTGAAGTTTTTAGTTTTTATGAGCTATTGCACAACAGAAAATACTGGTTTTGTAATGCTAATCCTGATCTTACAGTGGTTCCTTTGTAAGTTAGCTTTTTCCTACAAATGCAGTGTTTAGATTTCAGTGTTTTCAGTGTTTTCCTATCTCAGTGTTTAGATCCAGTTAAAGATTTAAAAAAAACCAAATATTGCTATGTCTACAGAATTGTAAGTCATAAATGCACTAAGCCTTTAGCAGCCATGTTTTGAAAGTCAATCCTTATTTTGCATCCTTTCTTCTTAAAAATATATTTTAAGTGCTATTTCAATGTTCTTCTTGTCCTTTAAATTAATGTATTTGAATCTGCTAAATCAAGGGTGACGTAAAATTCATAATGAACTGGGTGAAAAAATTAATAACAGTGCTTTTCCTAGATTTCTTATAGTCTAGAATAACAACTAGTGTGCAAAATAAAGCCAAGAATTCCTGGTAGATAAACAGTAAGTGGGAAGGATTTAACTAAATATTTGCAATGAAGTCAAAGCAGATTGACTTGAAGACTTGTAAAGAGAAGCTCCCTAGATATAAATATTTGCTTATAGAATATGTCATTCCTTACTTCCCAATACGTTATTCTTTTCTGCATAATTTGCTTTATTTGTGGCCTTATTAAGACATAAATATCTTTTATATTCATTACACCATTGTTAAAATTGACTTAATATTTGTTTCTTTCTTCTACATGTTAAAAACATGATTCTGGAATATGTTTGTACAAAAACTGCGTAATAAACAACCTTGAATTTGTCGCTATTGACACAGGTAAGCAGATTTCCACTTCTACAAGGCAAAGAAAAATAATCTAATAACTAACATACAGGAGGTATTACAGGTATTACAGGTATTGGTAATCTGCTTTAATTTTCAGCACATTCCTGGTGCTGTCTGAACACTGAACTCAGTAAGGGTAATGCATTTACCGAGAAAATCAGTAAAAATTAAAAAAAACTGTAGCTAGATAAAGCATCCTAGACAAGTTAAAAGGCAGGAAACTAGTTGAAAATACATAGTCCATCTTCATGTTGAAAGCAGTCACAGTGAAGTCATGCTAGAGGATTTTTACAGAGATCTGTAAGATCATGAGAGTCTGGAGAATATGGATAGAGGAAAACTGTTCTCTTTCTGTAGATTTTGTCTTTTGAATGGAGCTAATAGCAGTTTCTAAACAAAATAAGGCATAATATTCTTTTATGGAACTCTTTAACACAGCTCACTAGGGATACCAGAAGTGTACATGGCAGATGTATATGTATGGGTTTCTGTTTGCATTGAAGTGATTTAATGAGGAGTCAAGACAAAGAAAGAATGCTCTAAGAGTTGTGGGATAATGCACTTTACATCTTTTCTTGTACCTTTATGGAGCTTTTTGGCCTAGAAACAAGATAAGCAAACATTTCTTAATTATTTCATTATTCATAATTTGGCCATTTTTTACACCACTCACGACCAAATTAATACAATTTAGGTAAAACAGTACTGTTTGATAGTCTTAGTATCTAAATTACCCCCAGTACATACACCTTTTTGACATCTTTAGATTTTAAGTGTTACATCTATACATCACTAAGTCTGTAAACCCTTGTGGCACTGCATCTTTGGTGGCTTATTGACTGCTGCTTACAGAAAACGATCTGCTACAGAAAAGTGGGAGGATGTTTCACCATGCTACATTGAAATACCTTCAGTTTCTACTGTGTGTTAGTACTTGATGCTTCCTAAAGTTTATTACTTCTAGACTCTTTGGACACCTTAAAATTTTCCTCCATTTTCTTGTTTTATGTAAAACTAACAGCTAAGAATTTGCTTAAAAACATGAATGATTTTTTGTTTCATTGGCATTCCTCTAGCTACACTGATTGCTATCGTACAATGCATCAGATAAGCCATTGATACAAATCTGCTGGGAAATCTCTGTGCTCCAAATGCAGACATATAGAAAGTCATCTATATTTATAATGATTGATCATTGTACATCAGTGTTTAATGTAGGTTAAGTTATGCTTTTAAGTTTGTAGCATCCACAACAGAAATTCCTGCAGTCCTAGGATAATAATGATTCAGAAGATAAATCTTTGAAAAATAGCCTCTTAGTTACTGACTGTGATGTGTTTGATCATTATGCAAATTGCTTTCCTGAGCAAATAAAAGTTTAGGAAATTGCATAATTGAGATAGATCTGCAGTTATGGGTCAGTAACTGTACATCACCTTATCAGTGTGATGGGATGAGAATAATATGCTTAAGTATAACCTGGAAAAATTGGGGTTCTATTCAACTCATCATTGTCCTTTTTAATTTTCTGGTCAAAACTACCAATAAAAACTTTTGATAGTGGGATGGAGGAATAAATAGGTGAATATTTCTGCTGTTGATCCAGGACATATCTTAGCTATACTGTTTGATGTAACTAACCTTTTTGATGGGCTTTGGACAGTCAGTTGACCTTTTTCTCCTAATGCCTCACAGCATTCATATACTTCAGAAATGATGGCTTTTGCTTGCTTTAGCTATACTTGTTCTTATGAACACAATGTTTATTATCCTTCTCACTGTAATGTCAGATTGAAAGACAAACACTTGCTGTGCTATTGCCTTCTTTTTCAATATGTCAATGGGATAAGCTATGAACTCTGTATATACTTAAGGCTCCTAAGCATATGAAGTGAAGTTGGATATCGTTGTTCTTTGTTAAGCTAATACCAGCCAGAAAGCAGACAATAAGCTCACTTCAGGTAAGATCAGTATCAATTGATCTTTCTTTATTGCTTTGGGGTTACTCAATGAGGCCACTAAGGGAACCAGTGGCTGTTATAACCTGTGAAACATAAAAACTCTTGTGGATCATGAGTAGAGCAATAAAAGTTTTGCCTAGAAATGGAAATGCAATCCTCAACTTACAGTTAATGAGACCATTATCATGTTCTCCACAGTTCTAAACACTTAGAAGCTGTTGTGATGAAATCTAACTGATTTGTATCATTATGTTCTGTAAATGATGGAAATTAGCATAAATTGCCTGAAATGTGCCATTTGAAATGCAGTGCAGAAGGATGCTGAGAATATTGTCTTTCCACTTTGCAAAACATTTATATATAATGACTTTGTACCCCTTGTGCTAATATTCCATGTATGTAAATGTTAAATGCTGCCAACAAAAACTACACAGTAGAAAAGTTTGTTTGTTTTATTCTATATTCATCCTGATAATGAGGGATGAATTTTGCTGGGCCACCAGAAACAATGCTGGTTAAAGAGGCCCAAAATTCATGAACAGAAACTACAGTTCACACAGTTCTGTCTCCACCTGTGCAGGGAATTTAACGGCAACGTATTTTTCTAAGAAGTGATGTTTGTGATGAAAAGGAATTTAATGTCAACATTTTCCTCTTTGGGATTAAGGAAAAGAGTCATAAGTTGATGCCTAGTTCTTTATGGCTAACAACTTGTTAATTAAGTTTTCCTTCAAACTACCTTGAAAAAATCCTTCAGAAAAAAAAACTCATCATGCTTTGCAACAGGTTGAGCTGTGTGTTCTTTCAATGGAATTTAGGAAGTGTTTTGAATAGCAATTTCCCTCAATAAATTATTTTTTATCATTTGAAGTGGTATTAGGTAGCATATGTTGCAATTACTTTTAAAGTCTTGTCCAGTTGAAATAGAAGGGACCTGCAAAAGAGACAAAGCTACGTGTTACTTCCCAACTTAGGGAATATATCATACTACTTAAGAATGAGTGAGAATTTACACAGAGTGAGTGGAGTGTTCTGGCAATCATGGCTTTTAAGAAGGTGGAGGAGGAGAAAGATTTTTTTAAAACATATCACAAAAAAATCCATACAGAAAATAAGCAAAAAGTCAAGAATGCAATTATAAGAGCAAGGAAATTAGCTGATAAGTACCTGTGTCTCCATACTAATTGGAAAAATGTTGCTAATTGTGAGTAAAAATGGGCATCTTTGCTGACAGATTTCTATTGTATTCATGGAAGTAGAACCTTTAACAGCTTTAATCCATAAATAGGATTGTCTTGAATCCACTTTCAATTTATTATTTCCTAATGCTTGACTGCCCTAAAATTTGTAATTGATTTGTAGGTTAATAACTTAACTTGTTGATTAATAACCAAATAAAAATATTCTGTGAAATAAACTTTACAGCTTTATCAGACTCTGATTTTTCATCATTTTCATTTAAGATTTCAGGTATATTTTTTTTTAGCTCTTTTCTTAGCAGTGATTTTGAACATCATTACTAGAATAAGGAACTTCTAATACTTTCCTGATGGTGTTTACTAAGCCAGGTTTTTAAAGCTTTAGGAATGGTTGCTGAATGGCAGTGGGAGCAGTAAGAGATCAAATCAACAGTTTCTCCTGGCACTGAGATCACATTGCATTTATGGGTCTCAAAATGTGGATTCACATAACACACTTTCAATATTCTATGAGACAAGGATACATATCACACACAGCCAAGCTCAAAATTAAGCATAATTCATTAAAGATCAGGATAGTCTAATCTTTGTCTCTAAAGATACTTAGCTTTTACAGGTCAATATTGCATTTTAGAACCACAGTTTTATACTTATTGCATATTTGGATCCACTGTGCACCTTCACAGAGGACATTAATCTAAAATTATTCCTTTCTCTTCTGTATTTTCAAAACCATTGACAAATTTCCCAGTTTTCTAAGGAAGAGAAAAAACTAGATGGCAAATCCATTTGCTCATTCTAAAGGAAACATTTTTACATAGGTTTCCTTTAATTTAGCTTGCATGTTGAATTTTCTTCTCATAATCACTGGTTATCTTAAGCAGTATCTGCTGGGCTGGCTGAGCTTTCCTCCCATTATGCAGCAATGATGTAAAAATGGACCACTTATTCCAGAGGGCCAACAGTGGATAAGCCAATAAGCCCCATTTTCTTCAAAAAATATTCACAGATAAAGCCTTATAAAAAAAATTCAAAAGATATGAGTTTGTTTTTGTTTTCTTAGCAGAACAAGAATTAACTTAAAAAAATACCTCAGTAATACCTCCAAAACTATGCATTTGAAAGTTCGGTTGCCTGATGGAAAACCTGGTTTTATTCATTTTGTTGACATATGGAAAAAAAACATAAAGCTCCAAACAAATAAACAAACAAAACCCCAAACCACTAAAAGCAATAGTTGTGGGTACCTATAGAGAACTGAATGCGAACCTCAACTACTCTTTGAATTTCTTTTTTCTTCAAAAAATTATGTAGGGCATTATAAAAAGCTTGGAAAAACATGGGGGATTGTTTGTTTAAGGGAAAAAAGTCTCATCGCAACACTTTCCTTTTTTTACAACACATATATACCCCAAAAGCATGAATGATTTCAGAGCTTTAACTTGAAGGACTCCACCAAGTCATCTGGGATAAAAGCGTCTGAGGAATATGAGATAAAACAAAGTACCAGCATTTCCACTGCCCTTGTGCATGTCTGTGTTTATATACATAGGGTAACCTTTGTAGCAACTGAGAAAAAAGTCAACTGCACTTGAAGAAAGCAGGAAAGATAAAAGTAAAGAAATGTCTTCTCAAAGATCTGAAAACCTTGCTAGAAAACTAAGAATTTTAGCAAACATTCAGAGCATTCACTAACTACCCTGGAAAAAACCTGACATTCACTATTTCAGTTAACAATGAAAGGTCAGAATAGACACTTTGGGAATGACAATATAAAAAAGACATGAAGCTATTAAAGAGCATCCAAAGGAGAGCCACAAGGATAGCAAAGAGTCTCAAGTGGAAGATTAGGAGGAGAAGCAGAGGTCCCTGTGTTTGTTCAGCCTGGAGACTGAGGGTAGACCTCATTGTGGTCTTCAACATATCCATGAGGGGAAGCGAAGCGGCAGGTACAGAATTCTTCACTCCCATGACCAGTGACAAGACTTGAGGAAAAGGCATGAAGCTGAGTCAGGGAAGGCTTATGTGAGGAAAACATTTTTCACCCAGAGGGTGGTTTAGCACTGGAACAGGCTCCCCAGGGAAGTGGTCATGGCACAAGCCTGCCAGAGGTCAAGAAGTGTTTGGACAATGCCCTCAGGCACATGGTGTGATTCTTAGGCTGTCCTGTGCAGGGCCAGGAGTTGGACTTGATGATTCTGATGGGTCCCTTCCAGCTCAATATATTCTATGATTCTATGATATATTGATGCTGAAGTGCTCTTTTAGGAGTGACTGAGACCTTATCCACTCCAGCAGCACATCCAATGAGAGGTACAAAATGCCAGTCCCAATGACTGCAGTCAGGCACATTAGAAGGTGGCCAGTGTCACCTTTTCTAGCTGGTGACCTGTCTCATTTACCAGAATACGAAAAGTCGCGACCTCATTTACTTACAGTGAAGAAAAAATTGAAATCTGTCAAAGTTAACCACATGTCTTTTAAGGGATAAAATGATGACATAAACAGGAAAATTGCAGGTAGTAGGGCAAACATATTAGGCAGTTCAATTTCAGCTTTCAAATACTAAGTCAGACTGACTCTGATGGCTTCTGCTGAGAATCATCATAAGTATGGGATGCTCCTTTTCACAGAGTGCATGAGTTCATTTCCTTTCTCCCCACTGCAAGGGATTTGGCACAAGGAGAAAGTTTTTCAGAGGGAGAATAGTTAATCTTCAGGAATTGCCTTGACATCTTTGGGAAAGTAGCTATGCCTTCACTGAGGTGAAACTGCTCCACAGCTAGATTGCTCTATGCAGTCCCTCAATACACAGTCACTAACTCTGATTTTTGTAGCCTGAGTGGTTTGGAAACAGGAAGAATTCATCTCTATTTTATTTCATAGAATCAGAGAATCAGAGAGAGAATGGTTTGATTTGGAAGGGAGCTCAACAATAATCTAGTTCCAACACCCCCACCATGGACAGGGATGCCACCCACTAGACCAGGTTGCTCAAAGTCCCAACCAACCTGGCTTTGATCACTTGTTTTATAAGAAGAAATGCTTATAAAACTTTTATTTCAAAATAAGAAGTAAATGTAAGTTTTAAAGAGAGATTAAATAAATGCATTTGGACAATCAAGTCTATATGCTTAGGTATTTTACCTACAAATGAATACTTAATGTTTCTATGCCTGTGTCCAAATTCAGTTGTAGAATGATCTTTAGTTTGAATATTTTTCAGAAATAGAGGTCAGCAATAAAACTCTTCCATAGTGTCCTATTTTTCACTTAGCTATATCTTTTTACCAGTATGTTTTGAAAGTGAAATCAAAATAACAGCAATAATGCATAGGCAAAAAGTCCATTGAAACACAGATCAAGTTGTTGTCAAGAATACTTGGTAATTTATATTCTGTAAGCAAAAGTTGTTTTCTTATGTTGACTATGAAATAGATTATATTCTTGTATATTCATTTGTTTTGTTTTATGCTTCCAGTGCTTTCATTTCAAAAACAATATGATAAAGCAAGACACTGTTGCTTAGAAACTTCAAGTATTTCCTTTTTAAAGTCAATGCTTATAGTTCACATTGCAATGTAAGTTCAGTGTATACTGACTGATAAGTTATTGGAAAATAATTAACTTCCTCTTCCTTGGATTAATTTCTCAGAAACACCTTTTATGGGTTATAGTATCTATTATTTGTCTAGGGAGAAGGAATTTGTCTAAATTATATTCACCTAGAGAGATTTTGTTAAAAAGGCAATTTATTATCTTACTTATTGAAAAGTTAATTTTTCAGTAATTAACATTTAAGTACAATTTATTTTCCTTGATGTGTATAGAACAATCTTAAGTCAGTAAACTTCTACAATTTAAATGTACCCCATGTAGAGTGATTGTGGCTTGTATCTCTCTAATGAGTACCCAGTGATATAACTTGCTCATGCCGTGCAGTTATGGTTTGAAAATTTTGCAAACAACAAGCTAAACTCTTACCAGTTCACTGATATTGAAATTAGAAGCCACTCATTTTCTTCTAGCAGAAGAAGGTGTCCCAATGGTGTTTGAATGCTAATAAAATCAACTTGTTATTAGTGACTAGTAGGAATATATGACCATTAATACAAGTAGGGATATATGATTGTTGTTTTGACTACCTATCTTATTTAAAAGTTTCTTTTTTCTTCTTCTATATATTCTCAAATTGCTTCTTGCAAAAAAGAAGACTATATGCAGATGAGTGTATATATATTTAATTTGGGGGGGTGGGGGAATTAGAAGCCATAGATTGATTTAATTAATATATTTATGTTGCTTAAAAATTAAAATTGGCCATACCCAATGTATGAATAATTTTCCAATCCTTTTTGGAAACAGATTTAGGTAGTAAGATTTTAAAATACAAAGTAGAAGACACAGAATTTTACTCCTCACTACTAAGCCACATTAATATTTTTGGGTTTTTGAAAAATCTTTTCATTCCTTTTTTTAGAGACAAGGTTTTTGCATTTTGATGGATTTGAAAGTAATTAGTGTGAATAGAACTGAGACCTTCAGTGGAAGAAGAAAGTTACGAAAGATTGCTGCAAAAAAAGCATTTTCAAAATAGCAAAGGGAGAATGGATGAAAGAAGCAAGGAAATGCCTGTTTAGGGCTCATGTTAAACCTGGATGCTGCCATAAAATCGTATCTATATTGAAATAAACAGGAAAAGACAGTTGTTCCTCAATATCTAATAGTGTGCATCTTTTGTATTAGTGTTAATTACTGTATTTGTGGCATTTATAAACAAACCAAGTATTTTTCAAACAGCAAGAACCTGGCAGTAATTTAATAGCCAAAGATAAACATAATTTCTTCCAAATTATTGACATGGGTAATTTAGGTAAAATGAGTTGCTGGTTTGGTTTTTTTTTCCTGAATTTCTCTTGAAGAAAAGTAAATCTTCAGTTAATTGTCTGGTAGAAGGACAGAATTTGGTAGATTATCCTTGCTTAACACCACATTTTAATCCATGTATTGTGGCATAGATAACTCTGGAATTTCCTATTCCCCGAGATAGAATTAGTGAACATGTTTTCCTCAAAAATTTTTCTCCTTTTTTTTTTTTTTCACTGAGGAGGGAGATAACTTGGATAATTTTGAATCATAATTGGTAATGCATTTATGTTTGCATTTCCTCCTGACTTCAAAGGGTAGAAAAAATTCTAAATAAATTAAGACATAAGAAGCAGAAATGTTATTACTTTCTTTAATCAGAATTTGCAGTCACAGAATAAATATGGATTGGAAATACTTCCACTTTTAGTTGTAAGCTGTCACTTGAAATTTGGTGACAAACACTGACTAATAGTTTTACAATTTTGTGTGTAGTCATCCACTGCTTACTGAAGCTAGAATCTATTATAGGGAATAAAATTGTGGAAGCTGGCATTCTTGTTTTCGAAAATGACCTATCAAATTGCAGAAAGGTGAGCTGCAATATTCTCCAGGCCATGTTAAGTTGCCTAACATCAAAATATTAAGCAGAAACCCAATTTAAAAAAAAAATTCTTTAGTTTTAACTTACACAGTTTGTCTTAATCATATACAAGAAAAGAATTCAAATCACAGTGTTTTCTAAGTTGGTTAACAGCTAGATTTGACTCAATAGGAAAAGCATAGCAAAATACTATTATTAGTGGCAGTAGTTAGGATCATAATTTGAGTTAAAGACAAGCTACAGAAACATTTTGAAGCTCAGGATATTCTCATTTGGCAGGTCTTTCAGTAACTTTTCTAAAACCAATACTTTCTCTTTTTCCTTTTTTTTTTTTTTACTGTTTTCTTCTTAGGTTCTTTTTATTTTTCTGAAAAGTCAGTATAATATGAATAGATTACCTGCAGTGTGTTTGTTTCGTACCAAACTCTCTCCAGTTTGGTGTCTGTATGAGATATAATTTTATAAGCCTTGCCATTAGCTCTGTAGATATTTTGCATAGGTCAGGAAAAGCCAGTTGCCTAAGAAACAAAGGTAGCTTGTGATTCAGAAGGTATCAAAAAGTGCCCCAAGTTATAATGACAATTAACTATTTAGCTCAGATTGCCTATCAGTCCCTGAAATTCTTGTGATTCTGCTTCACAACCTTCCATGAGCCTGAACTGGCTGTGGATTGCACACCTGCTGGATGCCTTCTGCTCAGCTCAGGTGTTTTCCATAAAAAACTTTTACAGCAGTCTTAG
>WEIV01015890.1:1735-12143 GCA_013390005.1 Calyptomena viridis
ACTCCAAAGTATGGCATAGGAATTTCTTAATTTTCCTCAATTATATTGTTTAGGTGTCTTCTGTGAAAAAGAAAAAAGCCCTACACCACCACCACAACTGGAAAACTGCTTGCCTATTTTATTGGTGTTAGCTTTTTGTTCTTCTCTGTTATTNACAGCTATCTAAAATCCCCAGAAGTCAACAATTTTGTAAACATTTTCTGCTCTGTATAAAGCATGTATACATTTCATATATACACACTCTCAAAAACAGAATACTGAAAGTCTACTAGTCACTCTAGTAAACAGGAAAATAGAGTTTCTCAGGGCAGAATTAATAAATGTAGCCTGGAAAGAGTACAGTTGCAGGGGTTTTATTAGTAACTGAAGCCTACAGTTCTCATTTTGTTGTTTTCTTTAAGTGACAGTTGTGCCATATGAAGCTACAGAGTACAAATCAGAAAATTCAAGTTACTTTAAAGCAAGAAATTAATTTTTTTTTGTGTTATTGCTGAATCTCAGAAATCTTTAAAACAGGGAGGTGAGAAATGTCAGAAATGAAAATGAAATGTATGTTTAAGGCTGGTGTTTTTACAGTTAAAATAAATTAAATATTAGTTTCTAGCTCAGACTGATGAAAGATTCTACTAATCCCTATGTAACAGGTCTTGAAATAACAATAGCTGCAGATAGAAGCTTAATTATAACAAGTTATACAGCTTATCTTAAATTTGAAAAAAGATTATTAGCTCAGTTTAAGATGAATTTTGGGGACAAGTTCTTCATGAAATTATTTAGGATCAAAGATCCTGAATAAGATCTAATTAATTAAATTTAATTATGTAAAGCAGTGTCAATATAACAAAAGAAAAATATCAGGAAGTACAAAAATGTAAAAAATTAACAAAGTTAATGATCTTTGTGCAGACATAATGCAAAAAGAATATAAGTGGATGACATGAAACAAGAATGCAATGCAAAAGAATACCTGTCTTGAATATGGATGAGAAAGAGTTTCCCCCGAATGGATAGAGAGGATATCCAACCAGAAACCTCTCAGATTTTACCGCATTATCTCCACGACCTCAGTCTCCAATTCTTTCCTGTGGTTATTCAGTCCTATTACCTTTGCCACATCTGGCCCCTTTTTCTAACTCTGTTTTTCTAAATAAATGCGTTAGTGACCATTTTTGTCCCTCACTCCTAGTCTTAGTTTCTATATTAGTGTCCTGGGTCCTGCAGAGACCTTTCATCTCTTAATAATGAATACAAAAAGAGTTCTTGTAATCCTAGAATAGGTTATGTTCAATGAGACAGAGCCTCAGGGCATTTTTTGTTGCAGTTCAGTGAGTCTCTGCTGAAACATTTTTGGAAGCATATCGTCTAGCCAGATTTTTCTGTTTTCATTTGCAACACACTTTTTGTACATCTTTACTGAATTTCATGCTACTACATTGAAAGAATGAAAAAACTTCATTACATAGTGCTCCTTACCTGTGCTGCTATTGATCTTGGAAACCAAGATCTGGAGCCAGGTAGCACCATGCATCCTGAATATCCTTGGGTATAAAAGAAAATGTGGCTCCTTCCTGAGTTCTTCTTTGAGAAATAAAACCTTGTCCCAACATGGTCAGAGTTCTGCACAGAGTTCAGTCTTCTGCTGAGTTCTCTTCTAAGAGGCATGTTTACTTTGTTAGATAGTTCATACTGTTTGAGTTGAAAGATTTCATAGAAATGCCACGGCTTTAATTAAGTTCTGCTGGAACTACAGAAGAGGGAATGTTGACATAGGAAGATATATTTGCTTTCTTTTAAATCGAGGAATCCTGATTCATCTCCAAGATGAGGATGGACAACAAGGAAAGAGCAAATAAGGAGTCTCGGACCAGGCAAAAAAGGATATCATAAAAATTAAACAGAACAAGGAATGGAAAAAGGAGACATTCAAGTCTGGTATGAGCAAGAAAAGAGATCTGAAAGTAGTCACAGTTCTTCACTCCTGTTGAGACATGGGGCTATATCATATAAACACTACCTGTTTCACTCTTTGGATTTTATGATCAGGAAGTGGAATTACTTTACTATGTCCTTGTAGTACACCATGCTCCATGCTCAAAAGCTGTGCTTGAACTAGTGTATATATAGACCATGAAAAGAATTGGCTGTGAAGATCCACAGTCCTCTTCCTTGGAATGAAAATCAAATCGGTCCAATATGATCTCACTGTGGAAGATGTCTTCTAATCTAATAGAAGTAATAGTGTGAGAAAACAGGTCACCAGTATATCTATCTGTGTAGGCTATTAATGATTGCAGGTCAAGAAGGGCAGAAACCTGATTTTTAGAAATTGCTTAGATGGTTACAAACAGAAGAGAACCTGTTGCTGCAGAGAATCTGCTGCAAGGGATGATCAGCAGGCTTCATGCTTAATGGAGATGGCAGTGATAATGGTTCCACAAATTACTTAGTGTGCTGAGAGGCATAAAGGGAAGTAGCCTTAGTGGCAATCCTGAGTGAGAACTGGAATCCAGAAACAGCACATGGAGGTACTTGGGGATCAAGCAGAGATAAAGAGTTGACTTTAGTCTCAAATGAGATCATTTAGACTCAAAGCCCCATCACCATGCCCTGCAGTATGGTGGAGGTAGACTGAAGGCATGATATCTCCCTCTTCAGAAAGTTACCCTTGATTTGATTTGCCTGTTTATGCAGTTTTGTAATTAGGTGGTACTAGATAATAGTGCTTCCATATCCGATTATAAATACACGGGATAATATGAGATTTTCTTGAGAATAGTTCTGTATCCTTGGATTTTCATGTGGTTTTCTATTCCTCATTAGCTCTTTTACCATCTCACTACTATTTTGGAATTTTAGTAACTTACTGTCATGGTACAGCCTTGATATTTTTTGAGTGGGCGCTTAGAAAATATATGTTCCATGTGACTTCTTCCATCTGGACATGTTTTTTTTTTCTAAAAAAAACAACAGATTGCTTTGATGATGATATTCAGGATGAAAAAAATCATCTCCCGATAACATTACATTGTTTTTCTTTGCATGTTCTCCAATATAATTTTCTTGTATTTGTTCATACTTACCAGACAATCTTTCAGCCCTAATCCTTTTTATTTTTGCACTTTAAAAATTATATAGAATCTAATTTGATTAAAAAAAAAGAGTAATCTTTATAGCAACCCTTTTGAGTATTTCCCTTCCAATGATTAAATGATGCCACAGGCCCATTTCATGACCATCACTAAGTATTTATATCTTTTTAGTGAGTGAAGTATTAGAGAAAAAAAAAAAAGGAAAAAAGAAAAAAAAGGAAGTGTGAAGTATTCTCAAAGAATCTGAATTATCAACTAATTGGTTTTCAATGGTCCATGAAACAAATTAATTATTCAGTCTTCACAGCAAGTCTAAACTCTTCAGATTTAGATAAGATAAATGCTTTCCAAAAGTACAGGATTAAATTTCTAGAATAAGAAGTACATTTTACTTCAAATGCATGGGGATCATGGAATCCATCTTGAATTTCTAAAAGTTCTGAAAACCTCCAACTTTTTTCCATTCTTTTTTCCAATCCAGAAGCTGATAACCAAGTTGTTAATGTATGGCCACATTTATCCCACTGCATTTTGATATTACATTATGAAAATCCAAAAACCCATGATCTTAAATTGAGGATTCCTACCTAGCAAACAGATCAGTTCTTCTGGAAGGAGATCCAGATAGCTTAAGCAAGCAACCTCCATTTTGTATAGAGAAAGCCTCTATTTTATGGGATTGCTTTTGAGTCTTGTGAGGTTTGCACAGACTGTACACATTGAATGAAACAAAGTCAATAAATAACCAATATAACCTTATAGGAGATCAGCCACAGCAGTAAGTCTGAAGAAATGCCTGTCTTCATTGTAGACTTCCTTTCTGAAAGTTCGTAACTAACAAAGGAGGAAGAGTGCACCTTTGGATAAAAATCTATTGACTGCAGAACTCATGGAAGAAATACTTGCATTGCTCATCATTCTCAGTAAGAGAGGATTTCAGTGAAATGCTTCTACTCCTCAGTCTCTAACCACCAGACAGGATGAAAGATGGCACTCTTGTCCACTTGTCTTTTGGGAAACTAAACTGACTTGGTAGGTCCCAACTTTGTGATGTCAAGGATAATTTCAGTCCAATCTGTTCTCTTACTCTTGTGTGAATCAGACTTAATCCATTGTCCCTGAAAGTAAAAACACAAGAGCTGTACTTTTTAAAATGTAAAGGAAGCTGCAACATTTATCAAATACTGCTAACTGGCTTATACCCATCTTCACATATAAATGTCTCAAAACGTTTATATTCATTGTTAGAAGTTTTCACCTTACATTTTGAATCAGATGCATACAGTGAAACTGTGTCGGGGTTTTTAGACACTCTGAAGGAAGGCATATTAAAAGCAGTTTCTCTTACCTTAGATGTTCACATTTACAGTAGTTAAGTCTTTGGGTTCTTCCCCAAAAGCAACTTTACTACATCTAAAAAAGTATCTCAAGGAAAACAGTAAGGTTGAATATGATTATGTTTGGTTCTACCATTTCAAAGCATTATTCCTTATGGTAAATGGTCAGAATTGTACAGTATTGTTTTAAGACAGTGAAATATTGATGAGGCTGGTTTAGAAAAACGGGAACTGGATCCCTTGCTTATCTTGCACCTGCTTTAAGCAAGGCCTAACGAATGATGTCTGGAGTGAGGTGGCAGACTCATGGTCCAATGTTGTTTCAATGAGGCACAGAAGACCACCTCACCACTGTACCACCAAACAGCCACACTTGCTTCACCAAGAAAACCAATGGTTACTATAAATATGCTTCATTAAGGAGATGAGAATGCACGCAAAGACCCTCTGATGAAGGTCAGAGAGTCTTTACTGACTTTTCAATACTTAGAGGAGGACCAAAGTTTTTATTCTACCTCTTTTGTCAACTATAAACTCTGACCAAGACTCTCATTAAGCCCCATTAACATACTAACTTACTCATCACTTGAGATCCATATGAAGGAGAACATGGGACATGTAATCCATGTATGACAAAAGTCATCAAGCCCCATCAACATGTGATTGTTCCACCAACTTGGGACTAGCCAAAATTTATAGTATAAAAGGGAGGCTCCAGAAAAGGCCTGAGTAGAACACCTCAGCCTGCTCGGGAACCATTGAGAACTGTGTCTCTCCTTCTTTCCTGAAAGGTTGCCTATAGGGGAGTTTTGCACCTCCACCTGTGTTGGAGCATACCTTGGAATATTAATTTATATGTATGTGTGTCTCTCTCCCTCTCTTTCTCTCTCCCCCTGTATATTAGATTGCTCTTGTTACACTTTCTATCATGACACATATTAACACTCTGCAGTCAGTGCATGGATATTAGGAAAAACTTTTTCACTGAAAGGGTTATTGGTCATTGGAATGGGCTGCCCAGGGAGATCATGGAGTCACTATCCCTGGAAGTTTTTAAGAGAAAACTTGATGAGGCACTTAGTGCCATGGTATAGATGAAGGATTGATGATTGATGTTGATATTGATGTTGACGTTGTGCTATAGGTTGGACTAGATGATCTCTAGGGTCTTTTCCAACCTTGATGATTCTATCGTTCTATAATTTATCATGGACAATCCTGAATCTGCTTTCCTGTTGCTTCAATAAACTGTACTGTTCATGAATCTGAATCATGTAAGTCCTCATTAAATACCATCAGACCCATGGTACTGGATTGGTAAACTGCACTATTTTTGCATCTGTGCACACGCAAGTTTTTCTTTTGAACTCAAGCATACTTGTAGCATTAAATTGGCTGTAAGCCAAAATTAAACCCAGCAGCCCCTCTGATCTCTGAGAATCAGCTGGAATCCAAGAAGGTTATTTTCTGCTAAATTCCTATACCCTTGAAGCAACACCACTGAAGTTAGTGCTTCACTTTCCTCATTTTTTTTTTTTTTTTTTTTAATGTATTTTTTGATGTTATATCTATGTCAGTGTCTTGGAGAACACTCCTATGCAATCTTAAAGCAAAGAAATAAAATTGATCTGTTAGCACTTTCATCTTGTCTCTCTGCCAAATGCCAAATTATTTCTTACTTGACCTAGGACCATCCTCAGCCTATCTCAAATAATTAGTTATCTTGTTGACACCTTCCGAGACAAGTCCAATGACTGGCATATTTGTCTTGTCCATTTTGTCATCTCCCATGTGGTCTTTTGCTAATTCATTAAATATTATTGCTATTAAAATATAGACATTTTCCAACATTGTATTCACACACAGTCATTTTGAGGGAAAATAACTTATTTTAGTATATATGACAATGTTATTCCTAGCTACATTAAAAAATGACAGTCTTGTTCCAGACTTGCAGTAATGGTAAATATATCAAGTCTGATAACATGGATTGAGAG
Organism: Calyptomena viridis; assembly: GCA_013390005.1. NCBI lineage: Eukaryota > Metazoa > Chordata > Aves > Passeriformes > Eurylaimidae > Calyptomena > Calyptomena viridis. The sequence continues at coordinate 8,159 of WEIV01015890.1, forward strand.
CATAGAATGGAAATCTGGATACATCTACTACTTTACCACTGCCCTATCTCTAACCAAGAGTCTCACAGAAGCCAGCAAATGTTAATAAAAATTCTGTGTAATTGTCAATATTTCTTCAAAGACACATCTAGTTTGAGACAAAATTAAATGTGCAAGCACAGCCTTTATTCAGGTTCTGATAGTCAACAAGTTAAAATAAATATGTCTAAGACCTTAGTCCATGCTATATTCACTACCTTTCCTCTCCTATTAAACTGACAGGCAGGCTAAAAGCACAAACTAGGCTGGTAATTCACTGCATGAATGGTGCTGAAGACTGAAGACTCTCCTGAAACTACAACAAACTACCTATGTAGTTAGAGGATTATATAAAAACTGAAATAATTTGTCTTAAAATTTGCAGCAAAAGCTGTGTTCTTTTCAGTTAAATTGGTGGGAATTGTTGGTATCATTTGCACCTTGGAGTGACATAAAATGACAAATCATGACTAATCAGATGGAACAAGTTTGAATTTGACTGAGGGTATATAAGTAGGTCCTCTCTAGACAATGGCCAGATATTGATCACATTCAGGAGGAACATGTCACGAATATTTTTATTTATTTTTAACATAAAACCAAGAAAAAAGAAAAATATATTTGAAATGGATTCTGAGACACGTGGCTTGGGCAGACAAAGAGGTCATTGTTTAGAAACTTGGACTTCCATTTTTGTTCACGTAAAGAGATAAATTAAAATATATCATGGATTATGCTGAGTTTCAAAGAAAACTAAATTTTGGAGACTGGTTTAGGACAATTTTCTCCTGCAAGAGACTGCAAGGAGGTATTGAAAGGCAGATTTGTTTTCTGCATTCCACGTGCTAATGTAGTCAGGAACAGGTAGATATTTAAGGCTACTAGATAACCGTATCTATTATCATAGCTTTCTACTGTAAGATAAAGAGTATGATATAAAGGTGTTGCAGTCCAAGAGGGTCTGTGGCGAAAATATGAGCAACACGGAATCTGGAAAGGGTCTTCTGGTCTGGAAAATGACGACCAAGAAGCTCATTCATCAACCCCTTATATACAGTGATTCCATACACATCATTGGTGCTTGAGAATACATGTACAGCTACAACTGGTTACTAAATATGTGGCACATTAACATTGGTGTTAATGAAATATAAACATGTGCGTAATTGGACAATTAACAAAAACATTCCACCATTAACTTGTGGTGAGAGACCATGTAGGCATACTTCTGCCATGAACTGGAAATGTTGACTCATGCAAGTTTAAGGTCGTACTAGTGGTGTTAGCATCTTTTAAGGATGCAGAACAGCTAGGCCCAAATCCAATCCATAACCACAGGAACAAAACAGTCCAGCTGTCCGTCCTACATAAAGGAAAGGTTGTGGATGTTGTCTGTCTAGACTTCAGTAAGCGTCTGACACTTTCTCCCACAGCATTCTCATGGACTAACTGGCTGCTCTTAGCTTAAACAGATACACTCTTTGCTGCATGAAAAGCTGGCTGGCTGGCCAGGCCCAGAGACTGGTAGCGAATGGAACTAAATCCAGTAGGCAGCTGTGAGACATTGGATTATTATATTAATTACTGGCTTGGACCAACTCAAGTGTGTGTGTGGAGGGGAAGGGACAAGTTGAAATTCATGGAGGTGTGGTGGTATCCTGTTACACATGCCAGCTCCCGCAATTGTCCTGGGGCAGCCCTGGAGCAGCTGTCAGTCACTGAACACCAGGAGCACTCCTTCACACCAGCCCCTAGAGGCTCTAACCCTGTCTCAGAGTGGCTGGCACACCAGAAGTCCTGCCTGGGCGTGAAGGGTATGTCCACAGAGAGCCAAAGCAAATTAAAGCAGTGACATGTGCTCTCCCTGATGTTAGAACCCTGCCACCTGGACACGTGGAAGCTAGACTTTCACAGGACCCTGGTGGTAATTATAATTTTCTCTTTTTCTCTCTCTTTCTTTACTTCCTCTTCTTCTAATCTCAATTCTTAACATTTTGGGTGGCTTGATACCAGTTAGGTTGGATTTTGCAAAATTGTATGTGTTAGCATGTGCTAAGTCAACACTTTGTGCAATACTTTATTTTGATTGTATGATACCCTTTAAATTTTTGCCAAGATCTCTTATTATTTAAAGTTTACCTGTAAAAGTACCATCTCAGAAAATGTGAGCAGCTTTTCTCCCATGCACTCTATGCACACAAAGTTGTTAAAAGAATCAAGGGCTCTTCTAATATATTCAGAGTGCAGATATTGTTGGAGCTTTGTACATTTTTAAGTAAAACTCCTTTGGTGAGCTCATAGCTCCAGTGCTGAGGTCTTATAGCAGCACTCTACAGTTGGGGAAGTGTTGGAGTCCAGGATATCTGGACTACCCCTCACATTGCCCTAGAGGATCTGGGACCCTTGCCGGGATCCCAGGAGGACACAGTCTTTGATCTGTGCCCATGGGCACAAATCTGTACTCATGGATGAAGTAAAAGTAGTAAAAACAGAAGTTAGATTATAGTTTAGTTTATCGCAGAGGTGAAACTTGTAGTTTTGGGTTTTATAGTATGGATGTAAAAGAAGACAAGATGGAGGATTTTGGGTGTTGCTCTAAGTTCTCTTTTCTTCTTCTTCTTGCTCCATGTACTGCAGTGGATGTGGCACAAAGGCATTGGTAGAATAGATTTGAGGTAGAAGAAATGTGTTAGCAATTGGTACAGAATTATAAATATAATACGTTGTATCAGCTAATTGGATAACAGAGTCCTTAAAATCTTACTACAGTCGCCATTTCATGGCTTTTGCAGCACATGTTTCAGAGTGTTAAGTCCGGGGTACAGGACAGCATGCTGAAATAGAGATAAGTACTTAATAAACAACAAGAGAAACTGGAAAAGCTGTGAGTCCGATCTCTTTTATCTGGTATTGGGACTTTGATAAGAAGAAAAACTTCCATTTAGAAGCAGGGGTCCTGACAGGGAAGAGTCTCTTAAATGCTGCTAAGCAGAAAGGGACTTAGTGGTGCTGATTGACGAACAGCTGAACAAGAGCCAGCAGTGCACCCAGGTGGCCAAGAAGGCCAATGGCATCTTGGCCTGTATCTAGAATAGTGTGGCCAGCAGGACCAGGTAAGTGATTGTCTCGTTGTACTTGACACTGGTGAGGCCGCATCTTGAATTCTGTGTTTAGTTTCGAGCTGTTCACTACAAGGACATTGAGGTATTAGAATGTGTCCAGAGAAGGGCGATGGAGCTGGTGATGGGTCTAGAAAACATATCTTATGAGAAGGGATTGAAAGAGGTAGGGTTGTCTAGTCTGAAGAAGAGGATGCTCAGGGAAACCCTATGGCTCTCTATAACGACCTGAAAGGAGGTTGTAGTGAGGTGAGGATCAGTCTCTTCTGCCATGTCTTAAGTGAAAGGATGAGAGGAAATGACCTTGTGCCAAGGAAGGTTAAGATTAGATATTAGAAAAAAATCTTTCACTGAAAGAATGGTTAGACATTGGAAAAAGCTGCCTGGGGAGGTGATGGAGTCACCATCTCTGTAAGTGCTCAAGAGGCATCTGGCTGTGGCCCTTAGTGATACGGTTTAGTGGTGATTGTGGTAGTGCTACACTGATGTTTGGACTAGATGATCTCTCAAAGTTCTCTTACAAACTTGATGATTCAGTGCTTCTGTGTCAGAATATTTCTTCAATTGTAATTTCAATCCAAGATCTTTTAAAGATACAAACTTATTTTAACAAAATACTATGAATTCTTAAATAATTATAAATTTAAACAAGATTATTTTCCTGACATAAACCAAAGAAGGAATTAAAACTAATCCATTTAGCTTCTTTGTTCAGACTATAGCAGGATCTTTGTCTATATGTAGTTCTCTATGTCTGTTCTTGTAGCTGTTAAAAAAGCTTCTGGCTAGCTTTCTGTTTCAAATACAGAATCACAGAATTCTTATGATTGGAAGAGACCTCTGGAGAT
>WEIV01015891.1:2397-44161 GCA_013390005.1 Calyptomena viridis
TACAGACACAATGTAGTATTGGAAGCAATCACTCTATCACAGATAGCCCACATCTAAATCTATCACTGACTTGTTGAACAAAAATAAAAAGCAAACTCTACTTGAATATGGTAGATCACAAGCAGGATTGTCTCTTCTATGAGTTTTTGTGATAGAGATCAATTTGACCAAGCTAACAGAGAAGTTGGTACTGACAGCTCTTGAGCAGCATCACACTTAAGTTGCCAGACTGGCCCCCACTTCCCTCGGGGAAGAGCTGCCATACCTAATCGGTTCCCACACTACAACTGGAAATGCCCCAATGAACGTTGCTCTTCTCCAAATTCTTCCTCTCTCCCTCCCTCTCTGGAACTGCCCAGGCCTTTTACACATAACTTCATTAATTGTCACACCCCATGGTGCAATACCACCCTGTTCCCTGTCCTCCAAGTCTGTTTCTGGGAACTAGGGTAAATGCCCCACTGTCCTCCCTCCCAGCACTAAGGGTCACCATGCACAGGCTCAAGGACAGGAGAATCCAGGTCTTTGCTACCCCAGCAGAGCAAGAACAGCAGGTCCTCACACTGCTTTCCCTGAGAAAGATCTTTAAAAGGAAGGATAATTTTTACACTAATCTCCTGCCATTTGAAAACCAGTGCCTAATATTTACATTCAAGTGCAGAGGCCATTACTTGTCAAAACATGACACTTTGCTGTCAATGCAGCTTGATGTGTATGCCTGTAACAATACAGGCACATGTGAACTGTTAACTTTAGTTAGCTGTTTATTAATGTGGAGGAACTCTCACATCTACCAGAAACCCAGACATGTGAAGAGTATACGAAATAAGTAGTTTATATAAAGTTATTTTTGATCAGAAAATGTTTTCATGTTTAGCAAGTGGATCTGAGATGTTATAAAATTATTAAAGTGCTGTTGCTTGGATGCAATGTCTTCCTATTTCATTCTCAAATGACTTTATAAGAAAACCTAGGTTAGCTTTGTCCCAGTTGTTAACTGGAAAGTTACGTTTCCTTAATCTTCAGAAAAGTAATGAAGCAATCATCTTAAACTGAAGATACGTATTCTTTTATTTGATATATATATATACATAAAATTTTAAATATTTTGAATTATTTATAGCCGTATGCATCCATAACTTGTTTTATCTACAATAATAAATTGTGTTTCTAAGCAGTTATTTACAATCTATACTTATTTGTTAAATACTGTCTATAAAACTGTATTTTACAGACATAAAAACAGATAAACTAAACCACATGAATAAAACTGTTTTAAAGATAATGAAAGATTTATACACACACTAAAAAATACAAGAAATGGAACAATTAAACTTATTAAGTAACTTGAATTTAGCTTTCTGTGTATATGCACTATGGTATATAAAGTTCTACTATTTTTGTGCAGTTGCAGTTGCATTATCATTATCTCATTTTCTGTATAGAATGAGCAATATTAATTGAACAAAAACCTGGGTTTTACTTTGTTACAGCTCTACTGTGCAATCTGTAGAGAATTGTCTTATGACAAAACCATATCCTGCATAAATATTAAATTCTACATAAAGTTATTTTCAAACCATACTCATTAATTCCTAGATTGAGGTATACAAAACCATGTTTGAATTTATTTTGATAAAAGCTCTGTGAGATTGTAGAAAACCCTTATTTTTTTGTTTGCTAGTTACAGTTCCTGATAATATTTTAATTTAGTAATTATAAATTGACAAGAATACATGATCCTAAATGACTTTGGGGTTGTGTACAAAGCTTAATCTCTGATTACAGAAATTTTCTTTTTGCAGTACAATAGAAACAGGGGCTTCAGAGTCTCACACATTTCTAGTGTAAGACTACCCAAGGTACTGAAGAGAACATCACTCATCTAAATATTGCCTTAGCGAGACCCACATGTCCTCAGGTCCCTTCAGAAAATGTAATATTTAATTCCAAACTAGTTACAGATAGGTATCACAAGACATTTCAATCAGTCCAAGTGACTACAGTGAAAATTAAGCAGTTAAAGCTCAATACAACTCAAATAGGGTTAAAAAATGTGCTTCTCTGAATTAAGTTTAAAAAATGGCAGCTATTTACTGATTTTACGAATTCACCAGGCTTCTGTTTCAAACTCCCCACTCCCAGATATGACTACAACTATAAGCTACCATATGGCTTTAACTACAAGACCTATTATTATACACATTTACCCGAAAAACTCACATCTTCAATATTAACCTATATATATGAAATCAGTATTAATCATATTTTCAAGGTGTAAATGCAGTAGATTTATCAGTTTCTGACTTCATATTATTCTCAATTAATCTCAGCTTCAAGAGCCCAGTAAGAGAAATGCTGCCTCAGGTGATTCATACCCGTCTCTCCAGTGTGCACAGAATTGCCTATGTGATTTCAGCCACAGAGTATGCAGAGATACAGAGGATGACCAAGAGCAGAAAACAGAGAAACAGAAAAAGAAGGAAAAAAAAGAAACAAGAAAAAGAAAGGGAGGACATGAAAAATAAGTACTCATAATGTGGGGAGGAAACAGAAACAAGAAAAGAAATAAAACAAAAATGCACAAAACATGCGCTGCTTAATAGACCTTGCATTCACAATAGTGTCTTTATCTACAGTTTGGTGGAACAAACACAGCAGTGACAACTAACTTCCTAAACCGCAGTTTGTGGCTAATTTGTTGCATGATCTAGAAAAAGTAGTCTTTAATGAAGTTGTAAGTAATTTTACCATAAACAGTAAAATTTCACCCAGTCACATACAGCATATGCTGTCCAGCCACACAGTGACCTACCTTGTACTGCACCCCTAGATGTGTATGTTGTCATGGTTACTGCTATTTCAAAAGTCTTGATTTCTTATGACTAACATTTCATGTTTAAAAATAGTATTATGACAAAACATAAAAGACAAAAAATATATCTCTGGGCATGCTGCTATGAAAACACTGTAAAAATAATATGGTGCTTTTTCCCTAAACCATTTACAGTCATACTATATAAAAGAAAAAAACAACTTACTTGAATTGCTTTTCCATATATCTAATAAAAGCACTCTTAATATCCTTAAAAAGACCCCATTTCTAACAGCACGATGGAACACAGGGTAAAGTCCATTTTTAATAAAATGCCTCCCAAATTGAAGAATTAGCACAATTAAAATAGTTGTCACTGTATGATCTAGTTGTAGTAAATATTTTTTACGTATGAAGCACATCTGACTGATTTTTTTCTAATGCCATGCAGAGAGTTACACAAGATGAGTCATGGGGAGGTCTCCCTGATGAAACTGCTAATTTCAGAGCCTTCACTACCTTTTAATGACATACATAAAAGGTTGCTACTCACTGCAGTATTGCAGTATCTTAATCCACCCTAGGACTTCACCCTAATTTATACTTTCAACTCTTGTTAATTCACATTTCTGCCCCTTAAATGTATGATAGGGCAGGCACAGTCAGTAAAAAGAGGCTTTAGAATCTGAGAGTTCAATTCCCAGCTGAAGTTCTGTTAGACTGTATCTCCTGTGAAATCAACTTAAGTTATACCATTTCTGCATCAGTTGAACTCTGGCAGGTGGAGAGAACCTAAACTCACTTTTTTGGCTGGGATGGTTACTATTTATGCTGCATTTGCTCTTGTTCCTTGTCCTACTACCTGCCGAAGATGTAGTCAGCAGAACAATGACTAAGGGCTCTGCAGAAGCCTCTCTGTCAGTTTTTGGGGGGGTTTCTTTGAGTATTAATTAACAGAAAGGTCAAGACCTTTCTTCTCTTCTTCCCTGTCTGCAGTGAGCTTTCCAAACTAACATCAAATGGATTATGTAGCTGCAAGAAGAGTTTGTCTAGCATATTTTAGAGCATTTAATGGGATTTTAAACCAACTTAGTTACAATTATTTAAACCAAACTGAAACAAGCCTTTCTTAAAACAGAAAATGTTCCAGAAAAATTATAGTTCTGTGACTATACATATATATATATGTAATTTAAAGAAAATTCTGTAAGAATAATTATTACTTAATGGAGGTACAGCACAAAACCCGCAATCCTTGCAATATATTAGGATATGGTGGCTACTAGACTTCTACAATAAAACCATTATCTTTGCTCAGAAGATGTTGAACATCAACATGCAGAAAGCTAGAGAGATACTACTCAAAAAAGAAGATGGACATATTAAGTTGAGAAGATACTGCCTGGGATCAAGATTTTTTAAAATGCAGTAGGTGCATGCTGGGCTTCACAGGAAGGTCTATCAGATACTAAATTTGCAGATGACACAAAAGTGGGAGGAGCTGTCAACTTCCTTAAAGGCAAGGAGGCTCTGCACAGAGATCTTGACAAATCAGAGGACTGGCCAGTCACCAATCATATGAAATTCAACAAGGGGAAGTGCCAGATTCTGCACCTGGGATGGGCCAATGTTCATACAGCCTGGGGAATGAGATGCTGGAAAGCAGTGCTACAGAAAGGGACCTGGGAGTTCTGGCTGATGGTAAGTTGAATATGAGTCAGCAGCGCCCAGGCAGCCAGGAGGGCCAACCATGTCCTGGGGGGCATCAGGCAAAGCATCAGCAGCTGGTCAAGGTAGGGGATTGTCCTGGTCTGCTCTGCACTGGTGTGGCCTCACCTTGAATATTGTGGCCAGTTTTGGCTATCGCAGAAAGATATTAAGAAAGATACTAAGCTCTTAGAGAGTGTCAAAAGCAGAGCAATGAAGCTGGTGAAGGGCCTTGAGGGGAAGCTGTATGAGGAACAGCTGAGGTCACTTGTTCTGTTCAGCCTGGAGGAGACTGAGGGGAGACCTCACTGCAGTTACAACTTCCTTGTAAGGGGAAGAGAAGTGGCTGGTACTGATTTCTTATCTCTGGTGACCAGTGACAGGATCCAAGGGAATGGCCTGAGGTTGTGTCAGGGAAAGTTTAGGCTGGATATTAGAAAAAGGTTCTGGATGAAGAACCAGCACCAAGACTGAAAGAGTTCAAGAAGCATTTGTATGATACTCTCAGGTACATGGTGTGACTCTTGGGGATGGTCCTGTACAACATGTCTGCTCTCTAAGAAAGTCAGAACATGTCTGCCTGCTTCTTCTTGCACAGTTACAGAATTTATATCAAACTATATTGTTTACATTAATTGTCCAATGACCTGGGGCCAGGTTCTCCTGTCCAACCAAGGGGAATAAGGTCACAGCCAGTGAGGGCAACACTTCTGCTCATGCTCAGGAGAAATGTGGCCTGTAAGATATGGCTACAGTCCTGTGCAGGGCTAAGGGTTGCACTTGATGATCCTGGTGGGTCCCTCCCACCTCAGCATATTCTGTGATACTATTTCATGCAGCAGCTAAGTTTACTTCCTCGTTCTGTTTTTTCCTAGTTTAGGGGACAATCTCCCAAAGCACAGAAATAGAGACATGTTAAATAAAGGTGTGGCAAGGCTCTATTTTCTTCAGTGGTTTAAAACTTTAGGTGTCTTGTATCTCAAGAAATTGTAATGTCTACACATTTTAATTTCTGATCAGGATGTTGCAGTTATCGACTACATCAAATGGGCAGCTAGCTTCAGATTGATCAGCTTTAATAAAAGCTAACCCTGTAAATGCTCCTGATACATAGCAAATGAGAATTCTAAGGGCTAATTTCAACTGCCACTTCTGAAGACAAAAGGTAAAAGGCAAAATTGATTTTGACTTCCGCACAATTTCTACAGCACCTAGGTTCGTTCATTATCTTGAGTGATGATTTGGCATTTGCTACTCACATAAGGGCAGAATACCCTTAGATACTACTGAAAGACCACAACAGTGAGCTTAAGCATTATTCTGTAAGAATATAGAGCACAGAAAGTGAGTGATAGATTAGTGTAGGAAGAGGACAGAAGAGAAATTGTGTCCAGACAACCCATAGGAATACTGATCTGGGATATACCTCTGATTTTTTAATTTACCTTATTGTGGTTCCCCTTGGCAACAGCAGTGTGGCTATGCAGCTCCATCTGCATCTCCTATTAGACTGTCTGGCCTTGTACTGCTGTAAGGTGCAATATGGCCTTATTCCAAATGTCCCACTATCACATTAAAATCTTACTCGCTTTTTAAAGCTGATAAGAATATATCAACATAGAGAAATTCTGATTCTGAGGATACTACCAGAACAAACATGAACAAAGCACTCAAAACCAAACCCACATCTTCAGGACTCAAAGCTAACCCAGACACACATCATACAACAGGTAAGAGGAGTTTGGGTCTTAATTAGCCATGACTGTCCTGAAGAAGAGGCACCATCAACAAAATAGTTTTTCTTTCAAGATGTAACTAATCTTGACAAAAAACGTGCCAGTTCATACATATTATTGCTGTAAAGCTGAAGGCAGGTCTGCACTTGTTCCATGAAAACTGTATTTTCATGCTATATACACTATTACAGTATTTTACATTAGAAATGCCAAGAATTCAACTTAGGTAAACTGTCTCAGAAAGATATAATTTTGGACACGGTCCTTTTTCTCATTAAAAAAAAAAAAAAAAACCACCATAAAGCAAAGTGGTGCAGCAGCTGGTACTAACTGCCAGGAGCAACATCTAACGACTTCCAGCCCAGGCAAATTGCTGTCTTCCACATTTAAGTCCAGAGTCAGCTTCAATGATGCTGACCACTGTTCAGCTGAGTTTTCACACAGTCAGCCATTTGAAATACACAGCGAAATGTGTCCTGGCCACCCAGGTAAGTCATCTGCAGTCTGCAGGTGCAGGGCATTGTGTGTCACAGCTGCAGAGGGACCTTGTAGTTACATTGGTAAGATTTAGCTCCCACGGATGTCTCGCTCATAGGATATCTGATGTCATCATCTCCTCCCTGAAAGATGAATGAAGTCATCTATTCCATAGTTATTCTTTCTTAATGGCTCCATATGGAAATATGCCATCCACAATAGCAGCCAGCCATAATGGAAGCCATTGCTTGAATTTCACATGTAATTCATTTACGAAATAAAATACAACATAACAACAGCATATGCTCTTCCCATACCACTCCAATTAAAAGATGAGATAAAAGACACTTCTAACATTTCCAACATAAATGTTCAAATTTTCTTCTATTCTAGAGTAACACTCAAAAGACAGCATAATAGAGAATAAATGAGCACTTCTAAGGATACACGGTATGACAGCAGGAGGTGAAAAAGCACCACTTACTAGTCCTCAATGTTTTTCAGATTCTATGTATTTTAATTTTTCCTTGAAATGAAACAGATGCAATCTTCCTTTTAAACACAGCTCCAAAAGAAATAGAATACTTTCCAAGACTCCCTGTCTGGATAACATTAGCTACATACCACACTTTCCTGCACTATTCCACGTGATAAAATTACCTGACCAACTTGTTTTTGAATATTTAGTCTCTTTAAAAAACAAGCAAAAATTAGTTTCTGATAAAGGTGCTGTTCAGTCATCTGAAGAAACCTAGACACAATCTTTAATTACACAGAATGATCCTGTCTAGTGCTAAGTTAATGCAGCTTAACTGAAATAGTGATAAATGTGCAGGTGTCTACGTGATCATGACATCAGTATCGAAACAGAAAACCTTAATTTTTTAACAAAACCAGCAATTAGTACTTCCCCTCCCTCTATTTCTCAACATACAATCTCTTAAAACAGAAGATTGAAACATTAACAGCAACACTGTCTTCCTGTCAAGGGCTTCACAAGTTCAGGAAGGTAAAAATAAAGTGCTAGTGGTCTTTATGTCATGGACTTATTCTACTTTGTAGCTCTACAGATGAAACTGTAAGAGCAATATCTGCATAAGAAGCATTTGTCCTGCCTGCACATCAGTAGCAAAGATATACCTCCACCAAGCAAACCATGTTTATTACCATTTTCTACATGCACATTAACAGATCTAAATAACACTGTGTTCAAAACCCTGAGGGAGCTCTGCGTGACCTATTTTCTCACTGAAAGCACTAACAAAACAGCTTTTGATTTTACTAATGTTAAAATGCACATGCCATACAAATGATACTTGCACTGGAGAGCTGTCTTAAAACTTAACCCAAGTAAATTGACTATCTCATTGCCTCAGTTTCCTCATCTGTGAAAAGAGAAAAATCTATGGATACTGTTAAAAAAGGTGCTATAAGAGAAAACATTGTTATTGCTGTATGAAAGAGGATTTGTTCAGTTAAATCTCCCAGTCTCCTACGATTATATTTTCTCTACATATTTCTCCCCACTTTTTGAAAGCAACTTTTACCAAAAATGATTGCATGTGATTTCTAGAAGAACTTTGCATCCACAAATGTTCATGGGAGCAGTGGGAAATGCAGGGAGCCCCTTAGTGTAAAGAAGAACATGGGTGAAGCTAAGACTAAGCAGACCCTATGCTACACACGTTCATCTCAGAAAAAGAGGAACAGCTGTTGAGTTCTGCTTTGTGTGGCCTAGCTACACTAGCACAATAAAGAGCATATGAAAGATACACAAACTTCTTGCTTGACTGTGTTTGACAGACAGGGTATCCTCCTGGTCACAGTATCTGGACACATTGATGCATATTCTGTAAACTGACTTACCTCCCTGTCTCACTCCCCTGCTTCTATACCACGGCAGATGTCTCCAAAACGTGTTTGAATCAATTGCTCTAAATGCACAGAGTTAACTGTAACCAGCTGGCTTAGGGCATTTAAATACATTGAGAGGAAGTGAAAACATTAGGCTTTCCTCCTCTCCCCCTCCTTTTCTAACTCCAGTTACTACCAAAACCTGCTTTACTCCCACAGATACCAGCAGGTCCTGGTGTCCTGTGGAACGAATTGTTTATGTTTTTTCTGAAAAAATTTACTGATCCACTCCTCTGGAGACTACTTAAAGTTCCACTAACACCCACATGCATCAGATCAAGCTCAATTTTCCATCTTGTTTGTTCTTCTTCATGTGTTTCATCTGCCACCAGCAGTTGGGGTTCTGTTCCATTTGCAGCTTTCCAAACCTCAGAGAATGGTTATGGCAAGGGAAGGGAGAACAGAAAACTACCTTCAGTAACTGCACACATCTACGATTTCAGTTAGGTTTTTAATCACAACAGTAACACTTAAGACCCTTTGGAGAGTCTTGGTTAGCATTAAATAACGATTTGTTATAATAAAAATTATATGACAGTAAAATAACTAAAGCAAGAGATGTTACAAATCTTGACTCACTGCCCTTCTCTCAGTCCCTGGACAGAAATCTTCCAAATCCAATATGGGGAAACCAGTAGTGGAACACCACATCTCACAGCCATGTTCCCAGTCACTCAAAAAATCATTTGTTCATTTGTTAGATCTGACTCAGCAGTAAGGTATAAAAATGCCATTCACGACTGAAAAGCTGCTAAGAAAAATAGGAGACACAGATGTTGAACATTGGAAGCCTCAAGAAGAATTCTCCCATTTCCTGAATGAGTGTGGTAAGACAAGTGGTATAATAAATCCACCACAAATAGAGAGATGACAATTCCAAAGTGAGTGTGACATTGAATCTTCTTACTGCATGGAAGACATGAAGCATTGACTGACTCAGACAGACGAACATCAAGTTTCTTAAACTCTGTTCTTCTGAAGCAAACTAAATTGTCCAAAGCCTAGAATTCAGCTGGTTGTCTGTAGAAACAGAATTAAAGTCACTGAAATATTTTCAAAGCCAGTCAAATTTGGGGGGCATTCTGGCCCAGGGGTAAGCAAAATGGGATTTTTCAGGATTTAAAGGTTGGTATTTCATGGACAGATTTCAGTGAAATCTGCTTTCAGATCCAACTGCAAGAACAAATGGCCTTCAAAACATATAACATTACCATTTGCATTGGAGAGAAGAATCTGCCTCACTTTATCTAGTTAAGCTCGGCATTCTTCATTAAAAAAATCATTGTGTTTAGGATGCCAAAAAAACAGAACTATACAAGAAAATTTCAGTTACCTTCCAAAGTAAAACTACACAACTGCACTCTAAGCATCTACTAACACTGAAATGCAGCACTTTCACAAAACTTATGTTAGTCCAGAAGTCATATTATACAGAGAATTTCAAAATTCTCCCATACACTCAGAGAATGGTAAACCTGTGCAGGAACAAAAATGGCTTATAAGTTAAGGATTTGTTTTCTCTAATGTGCCCCAAATGAAAAATAACAGATGGCTCTTTCATTACTGTTCTTGATTGCCATCAATGCCTGAGCACTGAGCTCTTCAGCTAAAGAAAATAAGATTGACCCTACTTTAAGAAGAACTTAAAGTCAACAGATAGGCAACTGTGGCTGACTACTCTTCAGCCTGGAGGAAGGGACGTAATTCTACCCAAAAGCAGTAATGACTTGTTGTCCAAGACCAGTGCAAACTGCATCCAAACAGACCCGAAAACAGAGGGGAAATGAGACTAGTGATTGAGACAGGATTTTTTCCACTCTTACTCCTTAATACCAGAACATCCGGAGCATCTATCACTTCAGGTCCTATTGGATTCACATTATAAAGCATTGTGTACTATCAAATTTCTATGAAATCCTAAATTTTTAGTCAAATCTCATGCTTAAGTAGATACATCTGCTCCTGTAAGCATATCAAAGGCAGAATTTTTACCATCTCAAGAAAGTTCATAAGCATTTACTCCTTTAAATGACAAATAAAACAGTTTAAGAAGATTCACTGCTAACAGACTATGATAATGTATGTTCTAGCACTACATTCATACTGAAGAAATGGCATAAAGAGCAGATAAGTGTCACATACAGGGATGACTAGGTGAGATAGTTTATTTTAGGTAACACAAACATAAGTGTAATCAGAATGACTCACTAAGAACATAAGTACAGACCTATATGCCTCTCAGCTACCAGCTGTTGTCTGCTTAATTTAGCAGCTAACAAGAAAACTTCATAGTTTTTAGTGAGACAAAATTTGCTAGATTGTAGTGAGACATGATTTATTGTGAACTTCAACTTTCTATTAAACTTATTTTGTATTTGTTGAAATACTGCACTCAGCCAAGCAATAAATCCCATATCTCTTTCTGCATATCACACTTTTATTTTACTTGATAAAACTCTAAGAGTCTCAGAAATGCACTTAATTTTAGTCAATTAAAAAAAATAATGATTACATAACAAGTGATGGATTCTCTCATATATCTTACAAGTATTGTAAGAAATGCTACCACTTACTAGAGTAGCTGTGGCAAAAAGTTTCATATTCTAGAGTGCAGCGATCTGTTCTGGATGTTTCTGTAATGTTTCAAACTTGTTCTTCCTTTCTCTTAATTCAAAATAAACACCCAAGTCCTCATATGGCAGAAAGACTGGACCTCAAAGGAGAATAGAAAAGACTGTATTAGATGACACTAGGATGCTTTGCATCTGTAAACTTCATGACTGCAGTAAAAATGTCTGTTTCTGCCTTACTTGTTTGGACAAAAAGCCCAAGGACCTAAGTATGGGAGTGCTGAGGTGACAAAGATACAAATCTCTGTGAATTTTGCTGGTATAACCAAAACCACCAAGAAAAAAAATGCACTAGAGTTTTTTTTTTTATGTCTCTGCTCCTTTAAGTGTGTGGAACGTACGTGCAGAATTAACAGGATAGCAGACACTGAAAGACATCTACATGATAAATTATTTTAGGAGGTATTATGTTTTAGGAAAGCAGAGATGACAGAATCATTACTTGCTTGTCTGCATATATTGAGAAACAAATCAGCAGTGAGCAAAAGAACACTATGAAGTAACATGTACATAATTTTCAAGGTATCATTTTCCTCTCTTTTTTATTCAATAGAACTAATAGACTTTAGGAATGAAGCTAGTTTTATTGTCTGATAATTACCTTCAAATGTTCTTAATAGCATCAAATCAAATATAGTCAAAATACATTATCTTTACCCTTTGCTAGGTAGGAAACTCAGAAAAGGTATTAGGGTGTCCTTAAGAATTAAAATCTAAGAGCCTCATACAGCCCACCCTTCTCTGGAAGGCTTTACAAGCAAAGAAACTCAGCATACCAGATCATACCCCTTTTCACACAACTAGTCCAGCTTGAAAGATTAGCTCATAAGCAGAAAATATATCTGAAATACATCTTCCAAAGAGAGTTAAACTTTCCTTAAATTTTCCTAATCATACTTTTCTATGTTTAATAAAAGAAATTAAAATTTTACTTGAAAAACTGAAGTTCTTGTGAAAGTGAAGTTTGAAAGCAAAATGGGAGTTTCAATGTAATCATGTCAACCTTGCTTGTTTAATCCCATCAGCTCCACTTAAGATGGGTTTTGCATGGATTGTGAATTCATTTCCAGAGAACATCACTGACTATGCACTCAGTAAAAAAAAAACATAACCCCACCAAAAAAAGGTCTGAAACTACAACCCCACTCCAAATGCTACAGAAAAATAAAACAACCTAACCTTTCTCGGATAGCTGTTGGTGTCTTCACAAGAGAGACATCCATGATCATTATGTATTCTTATCAAGTAAAGAAGGCAAACTGCTACCACAGTAGAAAGAAAACTGTACTACTGCAAAATGAAAAATCTGTATGTCTCCTTCTTCTACCTTGTCTTTCAGTTATGGTTGTAACTAAGATGAAAAACAACTCAAAATCCAAGAAAACAAAAATGGAAAACATCTTCTTGTAGGCCTGATTTATATGTAAATCAAAAATTTAATAGAGTGAGAGAGTAAGGCTTTACCAATAATTGGAAATCATCATTAAGTGATAAGGAATTGACATAAGATCCATGCAGTTCCTGCTATAAAAAAAGTAATTTCAAAATGAAGCTGTATTATGAAATCTAAAAAGAACATTGATCAGTTCTTTCAAGAAATTAACAGATAGAAGCTTAGGAAGACTACAAAAACCATTCTAAATAAAAGTTGTTTTAAATTGCATATCTCTCATAGATAAGCTATCAGATAGGTCGAGAAATGTTTTAATTATACACACAGAAGGTTTCACAGACTCAAAAATAAAATTTAAAAAAAAAGTGCACCTAGAAAGCATCCAAAAGTATTTAAATATGTGTGCTTTCCTGTGCTCCCCAAAATCTACACTTTAATTGAAAAACAAAACATAGAAATTGATTGGAGACGATATTCCATTTTATACAAGTTGACACAGGGAACCAGAGAAGTAACAGCATCTTTAAAATGTCATTTTCCCAGGGATCTTGCTCTTAAAACACATAAAGAAAAACTCTGAAGAAGATCAGTATAATCATAATATCAAAATTTGAAGGCATTTCTACAAAGTTTACCTATTTCGCCCAGATCATTAGAGTGCAAACAAATTTTTCCAGTACTGTAAAGCAAATACTGGAGCTTTACAATTTCCTATTCACTGGCAACGATAATCCCAAGGAAGCTTTTGCTGAACACATGCTTATTTCAGAAGCTGCAGTAGTTAAATAACAAGCTAAGACAGCTGGGTTCAGTTTGGGTTGAGGATTAGTCATACAGTTAAAAAGATAACGATCATTAGGCTGGTGAAAGCCAGAACTGCTTCTATTACTGAATCCAGTTGCTATGTTCACCTTTTTTCTATTTAGAACATTAAGGAAATATTTCCAAAAGGTTACTGTCTTTCAGTGGAGAAAAGAAAAAGGACACAAAATAAATTTCTAAACAATGACAATTCTTCCCTATTCTAAAAATCCCAGATTAATATAAATTAAGTAGACTAAGAGCACAGAAATTTGATATTTTCAACTTTTTTGATAACATTTTGCATGCATTTTCCATTATTTACTTTGTAACTGATTTGCCATTTTCTGTCTAAAATCTTTGTACATGGGGGATTCTTTGGGAAGGGACTATTGTTACAGATAATGGCTCAAAAATGCATTCTAGTATGAAATAGAAGGTTTACTTGAGGGTGGGTATAGCACCTTAATCTATGTACTTTCATTTTCCAGCTGTCTCAATTTCAACATCTATTCTAATCCCTTCCTGTCAGAAATCTCAAGCAGTTATACACTGACTTTCATGAAAGCACCCGAAGATTCTCTGCCATATTTTCGGTGGGATATTTGAAGAAATCTTTATTCAAAGTAAAAGTTGTAGAGTTTGAATCACAGAGTCACACAAGGGACCCACAAGGATGATTGAGTCAAACTCCTAAGTAAATCGCTCATATAGGAAATTGAACCTGTGACCTTGGCATTATTTGCACTAAGTTTTAGATGCAATTCCATGTACTTTTCACTACAAAGCAATTGTTTGCTGACTTCTGATTTGAGTGAAGTTTTTTGGTTTTGTCTTTCCATCCGAATACAGATTCTGCTGCAATAGTTAAAGACAGCTTATGGTAAAATGTGTTCATCAATTACTCATATTTGACTCCAAATATTTTCCACATGTCTAGATTCATCAGATGTTTTAATTTATCAGGAATCTATTTTAGGGTGTAGGCCTCATCCTACCAAAGGTAACTCCTCAGAAATTTTTGACAAGTCTGAGAGAGGAAAAGTATCAATACTGTTGCAAGATTATCCAATCACTATACTGCAGTTTGATTAATTTATTTGTAGAAGATACTAACCAATTTTGGAATGACTGACTAAAACTATTCCATAGCTAAAACAACACTTCTTCACAAAAATGCAGCACCCGTAACTCCACGTGTTTTATATGTCTAAGTGACGGCATCTTTTCCTGTACACACAGAACGTTTTGTGACAATTTAGGCTGCTTCTTTAAGACTTTTTACATCTTCAGTGCTTACTCATCTTTCATTTTTACATGCAATCATGATAGTTACTTTTGGAATATCTCATCTCTGAATCTTATACCTATATGCTTGCACACTGATAACTTGTATTCAAAGTATCAATTAACAGGCCAGTATCTTAAAAATCAGAGTACCATGAGTCCATCCCTGACAAGTTAGAAAGTCATTTCAATGCAGCTGTGGCTTGCAAACTGGTTTCTGGGTCTGAATCTGAGAACCAGTTAAACTACAGTAGGATAAGGATCTTTCATCACAAATTTTTCTTTTTCATGTTTAAGTTCTAGTCGCATTTCCCTGGAAACACAATGTTTTTAACAACATCTGCATAACAGAAGCTTTTCAACACAGGGACATTCTCTTTCACACAGAAAGTAGTATATTCATGACATAAATAAGCTCTTAAAATCACACGACTGAAAGCTCACAGGTAAGCCTTTAAAGGTACTTTAAGTAATTCACTTCCATTTAAATATTGCACTTTCCTGATGTACCCTAGTGTTACAGCTATCAGAAGTTCACCTGTAAAAACATAATGAAAAGATGTGAAAGCTTTTGAAACATTATTCACTATCTGTAAGTAGTTGCAGAAGGGCTAATACTCTATCATTGCTTATGACTGCAATGGAAATAATCCTGGGAGAAAGAAATGTTTGCTCTACACTGTTAACTTGGTGACTACTGGTTAACTGGCTGTATTACAGCAGCAGATTCTCAGATTTTTTGATCTTTCACAGTACAGACACTGGCATTGTGATCTGTCTCTGCAGCACCATTTTCTAGTAGATTAGAAAGTAGTAGAAATGACTGAAGGGAATGGCAAGAGCCCACAGATTTAAAGGGACACTGCCAAGATTGATACTCCTATTATCACAGAATCAATTCAGTTGGAAAAGACCTCAGAGATCACTGAGTCCAGCCTATGGCCAAATACCACCATGTCAACTAGACCATGGCACTAAGTGTCACATCCAGTCTTTCCTTAAAGACCTCCAGAGACGATGACCTCACCACCCACCTGGGCAGCTCATTCCAACATCTGATCCTTCCTGAAGAAATCCTTCCTGATGTCCAACTGAAACTTCCCCTGATGCAGCTTAAGACCATGCTGTCTCATCCTGTCTCTAGTTGCCTGGGAGAAGGGGCCAAACCCCCACCTGGTTACAAGCTCCTTTCAAGTAGTTGTAGAGAGTGATAAGGTCTCCCCTAAGCCTCCTTTTCTCCAAACTCCCTCAGCCCCTCCTTATAGGACTTGTGCTCTAGACTTTCAACAGTTTTGTTCACCTTCCCTCGACCAGCGTCAGCACCCCAATGTCTTTCTTGTAGTGAGGGGCCCAGAACTGAACACAGTATTCGAGGCGTGGCCTTACCAGAGCCAGGGAGAGGGGGCAATCACTGCCCAAGTCCTGCTGGCCACACTATTTTTGATACAAACCAAGATGCCACTGGCTTTCTTGGCCACCTGGACACTGCTGGCTCATATTCAACCATCTCTTAACCAGCACCCCCTTTTTCTCCTTTTCCACTCGTCCGCTTTCCAGCCACTCTTACCCCAGCCTGCAGTGCTGCATGGCATTGTTGTGACTCAGGGGGAGTTGGTCTTGTTGAAACTCACACAACTGGGCTTGGCCATTGATCCAATCTATTCAGGTCCCTCTGCAGAACCTTCCTACCCTTAAGCAGATTGACACAGATATAACTTGGCATCATATGCAAATTTACTGAGGGTGCACTTGATCCCCTCATCCAGATCATCAATAAAGATATTGAACAGTACTGGGGCAAATACCAATTCTTGGGGAATACCAGTAGTGACCAGAGACCAACTGGATGAAGCACCATTTTCCACCACTCTCTGGGCTCGGCCATCAAGCCAGTTCTTAACCCAGCAGAGAGTGCACCTGTCCAAGACATGGGCTGCCAGCTTTTCCAGGAGTATGCCATGGAAGATGGTGTCAAAGGCTTTGCTGAAGTCCAGGTAGACTACATCCACAGCCTTCCCCTCACTGTCAATACAGTAGTGCTAGATCATAAAATTCTGAAAGTGCAAGAAACATTTCAGAAACAGTATTTTGTTGAAAGGTATACAATCATAAGCCTGTGTATACCAAGTTGTAGAAAAACACATATTGAAAAATATTTCCATACACAAGCCTCTGCAGGAAAAATGTCTTTAAACAGTATCTAGGCACTCAGTAAGAGTCCTTCCATTCCTATTGTTCTCATTCTTTTAATTAAGAGCAAAAGTCTTCTAGGCAGCCTTTGAACACTTTAAGGAAATACTGAAGTTGCCTCCAAAAATAGTGCTTAACAAAGGAAATAAGATATGTGAACTTTAGAAGGGATACAAAGTTCACAAATATCTGCAGCACTATCTGATTTAAGTTCAATTTAATTAAATGGATCTTTCAAACATCAAAAGGCAGTGCCCATAGAGCACAAAAAACCAGCTCAAAAGTCCTGTCAGGGTTAAATTTTAATGATGATCTTTAAGTCAACTATCCAAGAATTCAAGAGACTTTATTATTGAATAACGTGTCAGCTTTTGGTAACAAAGATGCTCTTAAATATTCAAAAATTTTAACAGAAATCATTAGTATTTAGTATTTAATCAAAACGAACTGGAAACATTTCAGGCAAAATCTGAGTCTTGCCAAGGTCCATGAAAGTTTAGACATTGCAAAACACTGACAACAACTATTTCATTATATAATCTTTTCACTTTCCGTGTATGCAGCCTTGTAAATAAAAAATAATAATGAAGGAAAAAAGGACTTCTTGTAAACGCCTTGGCTTCTTAAGAGTTGTCCTTAGCACCTTTTATAGAACACCATATGAAATGGATGAGCTGTTTCTAAATAAATAGATAAATACAGGCCACGACAACAGTGGCACAGTCAGTCCAAGACCAACTGAGACCCCAGCCTGTGTTTGTGGGACATTATGTAACCTAGGGATAAGCCATATAGAGCTTATCATACCCTGTGACTAAATACAGTCTTCATGTCCTAAAAGACAAACCGAGAGAATAAAAGTAGCTTGTACTGCTTTGTGAGCTGACAATAAATCAGTTCAGGAGGGTAGGGGTCAAGGCTGCCCAACAAAGGTTGGCACAACAAAAGCCACAATTTGTCTGATCAGGGAATCTCCTGCACGCAATCTGCTGCCCATGCCTCCCAGGGCACTGCAATAGCAGCATTACATAAGCACTGTAATACTCTTAAATCAACTGGAAAAGGCCAGACACAGAGTAAAGTGCATCTCCCTTACTCCCCTCCTCCCTCAGTATTTATAATTGATGATAAATGAAATTTGTTAAGTGGGAGCCAGAACTAATGTTGAACTGAAGTCACTAAGGAGCTCCCAGCTGCCTGGGTATGCAGTGCCACTACTGCACTATCAGCCTCCCCACCTTGAGCTGCCTCACGTTACACCAGACACAAGCAAAAGGGTGCTTACAGTGCAAGACACAAGAAATAAACTTCATACATTTCAGGCATCAAAGGTGCCATCTTTAAAATTTTCTGAACAATGCTGATGTGCTGAAAAGAGACTAATGAACAATCAATGTGGGACTTCGAGAAATTAGTTTAAGAGTTCAGCATCATTGCCTTAACTCCTTGCAAGAGAGAACATGTTAATTAGTGCTACTGACACAGCCCCAACAGCATTTTTGATCATTTGAAGATGAGGATGCTGACAAACTCTCTTCAGCAGAAATGTGTTCTAAGCACAGCTCATCAGGAATTGAATTACTTGTGTCTCTTAGAAAAACAATGGCAGTTTTTTTCTGCTGTCATCATCCCAGAGTTTGTCCTTGTTTGAGCCAGCCACCATTAAAAAGAGTACAGCTTTTTCTGAAGGGATGAATGGAATGATTCAGCTCTGATCCCATAATGACAGCTCCTTCCTATCCTCTATCTCTGCCTCATTTAAACTAGTCATAACCCCAGACAGGGAGCCTCCAGATCCAAGATTAACCTGAACAACCTTGTACTTTAAGTCACGGATGTTCCTTGTTTAGTCACCCAACAGTCAGCCACAACAGTAATTACCACCATTTAAGCAGGAGCCAGAGTCAAGGTCTCTGGACAAGACTGTAAGAAGTCTTCCTCTGTTTATGTACATATTAAATTAATTGACCAATTTACACTTAAAAAGTGAAATTTTCAATTTAACATGCAGTCTTGAACGTGAAGTTCATTTATTTATAGCCAGAAATGCAAAGAGAGGCAAAGTATTTCACAGATCTCCTTTTTCTTCAGTGAACCATTACAGGAAACCACTTTATCTGACTGCAAATTCCAAAGTGCTTCTGCTTTCAAGCTACTTATAGTGAAGTAGTCAAGGAATAGCAAGCATAAGGAACAGTAGCTGGTTTCTCTGTACCCTAAAAATGATATGTCCTAATAGCAAAGTGTTATTAACTTTTTATGCCTTTGCAAAAGTGTGAGGTTTAAACAGAAAATAATGTTGAACACAGCACTTACGCTGACCATGTCACTGCTCCCCTCACGGAGTCTAAAATCACATCACTGTTGAAAGCTCTAGGCACTCTTGTAGTCAGCAACAAAAACACAAAATATCGGGACACATTTTTTTGATGTAATAAAATGCCAGTTAATTTTTTCCCTAAGACACTATATGGCTACCCGTGGATATTCAGATCCCCACACTGCTTGAATGTGTCACCACACTCTCAAGTTACAATAGAGACAGACCATGGCATGAGAAGTCTGGGGAAGTTGGTAACAAAATATAAATTTCTTCACTTCCAATTAGCCCACACTCAGTCCAAGATTGATCTCCATGTCATTGAAGACAACTACAACTTTCCCCACCACTTTCAGTTACAGCAGGGATCCAGTCCTCCATGACAGAAACAATGTCTTTTCCCTGGCTTTTTTGACAAGAAACGAGTCAATCCCAAATTATTTTTTAAGAGCATACTGAAATGTCAACAGACATACTGTTGGCATCCTGAACAAATACTTGGACTGAGAGCCCAAAGCCTTTCACAATCACAGCCCAAGCTTAACTTTGAATTACCATAATATGTCATACATGATCATGTTGAGCTGAGTGAGCAAGTTTCTAAAGGCCATCTACAAAAACCTGTTTGGTACCTTGCATGGTGTCTATGAGTATGGGACTTCCACAAGTGAGAAATCGTTACTGCTGTCTCCTGCCACATCAACACATCAGCAGGCTAAAATTCATTTCAATAGCATAACACTCCTGGTAATGAAATTATTGTAAGCCCTAATGAAAACTTATCTCTGTCAAAGAGATATAGCAGGAACTAAAATGACGAACATTCTTACCACTGAGATCACCCAACCTGCTTTGTAGACTTTCAGCAAAGAAATCCTGGGATATGTGTCCAATACATTATTGCTTCCAGTTCACCCCTAAGTTGGCTTCCACAAGGTGGCAAAGCAGCAAACAGACTGTTGTGAACTCTTCAATTCCCTTGGAATTATTGGCAGCAGTCTGACAACTAAGTGAAGAGGGATGGTACATATAACATAGGTACTCAGAACAGCCTCTTCCTTCTGTTACATCAGTTTTACCTTCCTAGAGAGAGATGATGTTCAAAGCACAACCATACTGCCATTAGTAAAACTCTGTCAGGCCTTTGGTCTAGCTATGACAACGCTATTCCCAGCTTTCACATTTCCCTCAGGTTGCCTTCCGGACAAGGAAAAAAATGAGGATAAACAATAAAGCAAACTTCTGTCTCATTCAGTTTCCCCTTTCAGTTTGCAAAAGTAAAAACTAGTGAAAATTAAACCCAACTTGGCTGAAGCTCTAGATTTTTCCACTGAAATAAGTGTTCGTCACCATTTGAAATACAGATAACTTTGTTCATCTAGTAGGCAACCGATACTGCTATTTTCAAAATAACTGTGTTTTGTAAAAATAGCATATCTGATTTAAACAGTGCCTAGGAGGCACTGGAAAAAACCTAGTAATTTGCAGGAATCAACAATGTGCCAGAAGAAAAAAGGCAGACTTTTAGAGAAGTCATCTTGGTATAATACTATTGCCAGTGGAAGACAAATGTGATACTGTTTACGTGCCTGGTTTGGTGGTGTACAAAGACATGCGAGTACAGGAAAATACAAAACTGTTGACAGCAGTATCCATATAACACCTGCTTTTCTCTAAAAATCTGTAATAGTAACCTTTTTGAAATAAGCTGGTCATGGTAGTAGTACGTAATAGCGGCATTATCATTTACGATTAATTCTTGCCATTATGGTGAAGTTCAATGAAATTTAATAGGAACTTGAATTCCTTCTATCAATATGGCATTCACTGTTTGGTTCTTCAGTCTCTTTTTACTACCTTCTATAGAGCTTATTTTCATTTTTGACGGAATTATGAAAATTTCTCAAAAACAAGTACTAAACAAGTTCTTAGCGTTTCACTGTTGAACAAGTGGGAAATAGTAACCATTTTAAGCAGCAGACAAAAGGTAAATTTTATTTTCTGTTTTTCACATTTCCACTCAGGCTGCCTTCCAGATAGAAAAAAAAAAAAAAGATAAACAACTACGGAAATTTCTGTCTCATTCTGTTTTCCCTTTTAGTTCAAAGGAAAGATGGACCAGAGAAATACAAGACAACGTTTCCTCTGGTGTCCCTCTTGTAGTGGACATTTAAAATACATTTGAATGGAAAAGGGATGTTAAAATAGTGTTCTGCTTGGAGAAAGGTAAAAATAGACTATAGTAAAACTTCTCCACAAAGAGCTTTTCCTTAGGCTGAAATACACAAAAGCAAGAGCTGAGAGTAAGTGAAGCTTCTTTGAAGGAGAGGTCACAGAGGAGCAACACGCTCTAGGACTCCAGCACATAGCACACAATCCATGGAAGCCATGGATTTGACTGGAAGTGCCAAAACAAGAATCAATGTTTCAATGTCAGTGACTTCTGCACAAACAAGCACAAAGGAAAGAACCATGGAAGACTCAATTTTCAAATCACCAGTGTTCTGGGGAAGCCTAGAAGAAATATGACCTTGTAACATCCCACAGACATGGATCATAACCATATTGATGCAAATTTCAGGTCAGTACTGGCTTTTCAACTAAGTATCTCTTGCGGTGTTTCCTGAATTGCCAAAGGTCAAAATAAAAGCTGATATTTTTATAGTCTCATCCATAAAGCCAGCAAATCAGTATACTTTATTTTACTGTCTCATTTGAAAATTCCTGTGGAAAATTAAGTAACTTTTTTTTGTTCTTCTCTACCTTTGGACCACAATAAATCAGAACTCATTTAACTTTGTTCACTGTCTCTACCTGGCATAGCACTACCTAAATCTGAACTATGCACACTGAGATTTCAGTATTTTGAACATGAATGAAATGTCAAATGGATTTTTCTATATATAGTTGAATTACAAAGTTATTGTTTTATTGATGCTGTTAAACTTCCAAAATACCCTGCAACTTATTTTTCTGTTTAAATCAGATATGCCATTTTTACAAAACACAGTTATCTTGAATCTTCTATTCAAATCTACTTTCTTCAGATTTCTTCTGTAGGCCTTCACATAGTGGATCTTTGAACAGCGAATAATCCCCTTTGACAGTGCTTGATTCTGCAGAGTACTCAAAAGCAGTTTAAAACAATTTACCAAATTAAGTTGAATTTGTTCTTGCTGCAGGTTAAAACATGCAGTTACTGTGGCAGTTACTGTGCCTTAGCTGCTCTGTGGTGTTTTGATAATGAGCATCACTGACTCTCTCAGAGCCTGAGATGTGTCAGAATTTTAACCAACATCATGTCAAGAAGGCACTCTCACAGCAAAAAACAAGACTGAAAGACCAATTGTTGATGGTGTAATTTGGACTATACAGTCAAAAGTATTTGTCTATTACCACATATTACTCATTTCTTGATTAACTGCATACCACCATTTCCTAAAGTTACCTGCATGAAGAGGAAGGGGATTATTATGGTGTGTCTGCAGTTTCTATAAAAACTGCATCCCCATCTGGAAATGCATCAGCATTTTTGCTCCCTCAAACCAACTCTAAAAACATGTATTTTTTTAATCCCAGCATGTTTTGAATGTTTGTGTTGCCCTTTTAAACATATTAGAATGAAAACACAGATTTTAAAAAGAGGTCTTTTTTCTGTTCCTATGAAAAAAAACATTATTTATATGAAAGGACTTACTCAATATCCCTTTTTTAGGAAAATTAAATCCCCATTTTCATATTTGCACAACTGGAGAGCTTCCAGATAAGGTTCTGAGAAGAAGGATAATAAATACTCTTATTAGATTTAAAATGCCAGTGAGACTTCATTTACCAGCCTTGTTCACTAATCCTCACTGTTCTGCTCACCCTCAACCTGGTTTTGTCTCCTGACAACAGCATTTTCCAGAGTGATACTCCATGAAGCCTTCTCCTTCTTTTCTCCCAAGAGTGATTCTGCTACCATTTGCATCTCTGATGTTGAGGGGTCCCTCACTTGGATATCTGAATCAAAACTGACTTTGCAGACTGCAGCAGCATCAGGGAAAGGTCCCAATGATGAGCTCTTCTCTGCCATTAGGAAAGGAGGGACATAAGGTAAGGTCCCTTGCTCTTACAACACTATACCCTTACTTGCCTTGAAGGTATTTGTGTTTTGAATATTCTTGAACACATCTGAAGTAATTTAAGAACCACTTATTTGAGAATTCAAGTTCAAAGAAAATCAATGTGCAGAACTTGAATTAGAAAACTAATGTATTTTCTTTCCCAAATTACAAAAAATGGAAGTTCTATAATATACTACAATAAATCAGTAATAAAAGATGAGGATATTAAGAGCTTAAAAATGTCCACACTTTTGCTGTAGATATGTCTGTGGAATTAATGGAGCTGTAGAAATTACCTGTACATAAATGTTTCCTATGTTATGTATAAATATCTATGCCACAAGCTTCTGCTTACTTCATCTGTCCTCCAAGCCTTAAATCAAAACCTTAAGCCTAGATAAAAAATCTAAAAGCATAACTGAATATTTCCAGAAGCCAAATATTTTGTTAACTGCACAGTACCTGAAGACCAAGTCCTGCATCCCCTAAGAACCTGAGAATCCAGACTGATCTCCAAGACATGGGTGGACACTGTACCCCTCAGCAACCTACTGCAGCCTGGTCTTCCCCCCAAGCTAGCCATAACTCATTATTGCTTCAGGCTCTTTGGCCAGCATGAATAACACTACATTACCATCCTTCTGTCCTTCCTTTTTCGCGCCTACCACTTCAGGCAGATCTACACTGAGTATTTTCCCTAACGTGACAAAGTGTTAGCTGGGAAGTATTTGACTCCTGACCTCCACACCTGTGCCAAATGAAGCTGTTTGCACAGAAGGGGCAAAGCAATTTTTATTTCTATAGTATGTTTTACTTGTAAGGGGTTCATAGTGGCATTAATCCCAATACAGTAATCATAATTATTTATCAGGGCCATATACTAGTATTTCTATAGTGATTCTTGTTTTGCTAAAGCCTCCCTTTCCCTCTGCCACTGAACAACACCCCATAGGCAGAGCATCTGCAGTTGACTGCCTGTAATCAGTGCAGAAAAACTAAGTTGCTGTACTGCTGGTTTTATAAAACTACTCAACCGAGGTCAAGATATAACCCAATGCAGATGAGTCATCTCTGCAGTTCTAGACATAGGAAAAAAATTCACAAAGTAGAGCTAGAGGAGGTGAAAGCAAATTTTATAGAGACTTTATAGAGACTCAAGGATAATTCACTTAACAGTCTTAGAGACTCTGTTGTAAACATAAACAGTCAAAACCTTATAATATAATGGAGAGGATGTGATGTGTAGTACTTAGTTAAAACACTTTAACCACGATTTTGATACTGTCTCTCAGTACCCTTCTGGACAAAGTGTTCTGCACGCAGCTAGGAAAGTCTGTAATATGTTGGATTAGACACTGACTGATGGGTCAGGCACATAGTAAATAGAGTCACAATCAGGCTGGTAGCCAGTCACCAGTGGGGTTTCCCAGGTTTCCTCTATTTTAGGGCCAGTGCTCTTTGTCATTTCTACAAATTACATGGACACAGGAATCGAAGATAGTAGTTTGCTAAGATTACTAAAACAGAAGGAGCTGTGGATTCCCTGGAAGGCTGAGAGGCCTTACAGAGAGATGTGGACAAACTAGAGATTTGGGCAATCACCAATTATTTGAACGTCAACCTGGGATGGGGTAATCCTTGTATGTACAAGCTGGGAGACAAGAGCCAGGAAAGCACACCTATGGAAAGACATGAGGGAATTTGGGTTGATTGCAAGCTGAGTATGAGTCAGCAATGCCCTGGCAGCCAGGAGAGCCAATCGTGTCCTGGGGAGCATCAGGCAAAGCATCGCCAGCTGGTCAAGGGAGGGGATTGTCCCACTCTGCTCTGCACTGGTGCAGCAACACCTTGAATGTTGTGTGCAGTTTTGGGAGCTCAGTACAAATAGGACACCAGACTATAAGAGTGTGTCCAGAGGAGGGCAACCAAGGTGGTGAAAGGTCTTGAAGGCGAAACTTACAAGGAGCAGCTGAAGTCACTTGTTGTGAACGTCATTATGCCAATGCCTACAATGGGAAGAAAAAGCTAAGTCTATGGAGAAAAGCCTTAGGGTTTATAACCTTGAAATCGTGCAACTTCATTTACTCTTTTCCTAAAAACTCCAAAACCTGGAGGCCAAAGATTTACTTGAAAATGTCTATTTCATGGACATTTGGCCCCTGCACTTGTTGAAAGGTTTGGAATCATGAACACCCAAAATTTCAAATCAAGAACAATAATAAGCCAGTACAAAGAATTTTTTTTTAACTCATGCTTTCAATTCAGCTTCTCAGCATCACAATGGCCCATCTCATGATTTTTAAATGTTTACAGCTGTCTATGCTATATATCAAAATAGTACCGCTTGTCTCATTAAACTATAATTTGCAACTTGGATATTCAATGTAAAATATTAATCATCACTTCAGAAGACACTTTCATCCCTTGATTTGAAATGGGCTAATGCTTAAGTCAGCTACAAAAAGCTTGCTGATTTTTTTTCTCCCAGTATCCACATTTACCCTTTTATGTCCACATATATACAACAGAAGCATTACTTTCAGATACTTTGCACTGGTCAAATGATAACAATAGCTACTCATTTTCTCTTACCTACCACTTCATTGCTCAAAGAAGAACTTCAGGTTACCAAAGGTAGGATGTCTATATCTCCTACACTGACACATGAAAAAAACGGACATATACACATAAGCATGTATCTCCTTCGTCTGAGTATAACATACACATCCCTTATGGCTGGGAGTGCTTGATACATAATCATATACAGGTCTGTGAATAAGGATGCACCACAGTAATTTCACGGCTAGTTCTGCGAGGAAAAGTAAAGCAGAAAACATGAAATGAAAAAGGTTTGCAAATCTACAGGGATACTCTAATTGGATTCAAGAATTTTCAATTCATCTCCGAATGCAGAGAAGCAGAGAGTGGGCTTTTCTGCAGAGCATGAGAAGGTGAAACTAGCACGAAAAATGAAGGTTATGTGGGCAGAAGAACTACTATAAAAGCAAATGTATCTGTAGTGTAAAAAAAGAAGATATAAGTAATGTATCTATATGGCCCCTAAGAGCTTCATGGACCAGAAGAGAGGAAGAGTAATTTGCCACATACACATCACACCAAAAGCAAACAACTGCCAAGACATCTGAAAACAGGCAAAGCTGGGTTAGCCTTGGTGGGACAGCTACTTTTCATGACGTCACTCAATCAACTGAGCTATAAAACTGTGCATACCAAATTAATATATATATATTCAGTAAGAAGAAGTGTTTGGGAAGGTGTATAAAGGTAGTGTCTGTCACAGTTTCATTTTGTCCTCACAGCAGCAAGGACACAGGGAGAGGGCTGGGTGTATATGTAGGATGTCACTGGGATATGCCTATCTTTGTACTTATTTGCAACATGAACTATAGCAGTCTCAGGGGAAAATAATCACTGTGTTATCTAGACACACTATCTTGGACCTCCGCTGTGTGCAACTCTGTTAAACACTCCACTGAAAAAATACAACACGGGTTATTCAGGTTGAGATCTACTGGAATTCTGTGCGAGTGATTAGTTCACATTAAAGGACTA
This sequence comes from Calyptomena viridis, assembly GCA_013390005.1. Taxonomy (NCBI): domain Eukaryota; kingdom Metazoa; phylum Chordata; class Aves; order Passeriformes; family Eurylaimidae; genus Calyptomena; species Calyptomena viridis. The sequence goes on from WEIV01015891.1 coordinate 29,347, forward strand.
AGATCACTTGCAGAACTGTTCAACACCACCATTAGACCCTAAGGGCAGAAAAATTATAACAGCCCTAGAAAACACAAGTAAACAGAAGGAACAGAGCTCTCATGAAGGCTATTCGCAGAAGTACAGATAAGCATCCTTTCTGCACCATGACAGTAAAGTACATCAGAGATGACATTTGATTTAGTAAGATTTAAAGGGGAAAAAAAAAATCTATCTACATTACATGACTGCTCTCAGTAGAAAAGGGGGCTTTCTGAAAACTTTAAAGATCCATGCAGCCTTGAAAATTTTGCCATTCACGTGCCCCTGCCAAGCAAGACTGCAGAGATCACAATGACTCTACAGAACCAGACAGACACAATGACATGAGCAAAACTGATTAAGTAGGAGATGCACCAATTAGTATAAATAAAGGTTCTCACCTACATGTATTAACAAAACTATAGATCTCTTTATTGATCGAAGTATTTATCACAATTTATTAAGCTTTTCTGAGAACTTTGGGAAAGTCTAGCCACACAGCCCAAATTTTAAAAAGATGATGAATTATGATCAACTCATCCTCGATGCTGAAACTCTGCCTTTCCAGATAAACTCTCTTCATCTAAACCTTCAAATTTACAAAGAACTTAAATATGAGGCCTCAAAAAAGAACATAAAAATACAGGATGTCCCCCTCTTTCTCCTGCCACACACAACAAATATGCTGCAATGCAAATGAAGAACTGGAAGGCAATTAAATTCATGCAATGTGGCTCTGATGAAGTACATTGCTTTACTGGAAGTATCTGGAAATATTAGCCTTCAGAGGCCAGGAGGCATCATGCTCTTGACTTTTCAGAAGGATGCAGCGTCCAGGAACTTCCCATACTCACCTAAGGTGTTAAAAATTCCCACAAGGAGATTTGTCTATTGAGTGTAGATTAAATCCATCAGATCTTCCAGTTCCACGGATTACTTGATCAACAGCAAAACCTAAGCTGGCATGCCTTAGGTCTATCTCTTCTGAAAAGCATAGTTTTAAAACAATGTGTTTCACATCACTGACAAGAGACACACATGGCAGCTCACCAGCACTGTACAACCGGGTAAACTAGCAAGTCAGGAATTACACAGCATGCCTCTGCAGCAAGACCAGAGCAAGGCAAGATCATAAGGGAAGAATCATGGGGTTCTGTTTGCATGAGGACAATGGCTCCTCTCAGCAAAAAACCAAAGAGATACGTAACAACAATCAAAAACAGGATAAATAGACATTTGCCCTCAGGGGCAATGATGACTTTACAACAGCCATCCTCTTTGGCAAACCAAGAGATCATGAATTCACAGTTTCCTTATACGTTTGCAGCTGTTTTTCCAGTGTCACAGCTTTGGCACATTGGTGAAACAAAAGCAAAGCAAAGCAGGGAGAGGAATTCCCAGCAGAGCTTGAGCTGATGGTAGGACCTCATTTATGACAATTATATACTGTCTAGCTTATGTCTGGGTGCACAGAAAATGAGTGATTAGGGGTCCTTTACTTCCTAGGCCAACTACAGCAGATAAAAGCTCACAACAGAGCACAGAAGTGGTTCCTCACCAGCCTTTTAGATATGTATAATCCAAATCTAGGAGATGTGAACAATCAGTGCTGTAGCATGGTACTGAGTACCTCAGACATGCTGAAGATGACACTCCTCAATGGCAAGACAGCAGTGTTACAGAGTGCATGAGAGATCACAGTGCGTTTTTCAGGAGCTACATCCTGGTCCATTAGTATTTGATGTGTCTGTAACAGTACCCATGTAGATTTGCTCCTCAGAAGATACAATCTAGTTCTTTAAAACACGATGAAGGCAAAGAAACCTGCTCTGCCAGATTTGTTCACTATTACACCATTTCTTAAAACACAACTCTCTTGGTCCATAAATCTACACCATTTCTTTTCCATATGAATGATGCTACTATTCTTCTTGTACTACCCACACTCTTGCTTAAAAAGGAAGTTGGTAGTAGCCAAGCAAATTATTAAATTCAAAACTCAAGTTGATCCATCAGTTGAACAGAGAGCTTTTCACAGCTGTGTGAAAACAAAACTTTAAATGTTCACATGACATAGAAAAGCCCTTTTAAACTTGGACTATTTCCTGCAGTTTTCACAACCTTTTTGAACTGTGCGACTTCCCAGCACAGACACTGCCCAAAAGTTCAGATCAGCTGCTACATCACTCTATCTGAAAGCATGCAAGAGGGAAAGGCACAATCATGCACTGTCAAATATCTGGCACACATTTTAAACTAGAACAGCTCTTAAAAGAGGTAAACTTTAAGGAGATAAAATGGCTTAGAGGAATTATTGACAGGTCTTTGCAATGTCTGTCATCTGTCCATTGCTATGTGTTACATCCTCAAAACTTTTAAGTCTTATAATCATACAGTTTATAAGAAGACACTAGGCTTTGCCCTTAACAGATCTGAAAATTTAGAACACAGTCAAGGCAATTCAGTAAAAGAAAAAGGAGTCAGCACTACTATTTTTGTAAAATGTCTGGATTCTGTAACATCTCCTTAATGTTTAGGATTATACGCTGCTAAAATACTATTTAAAAAAAAAAAACAAACAACAAAAACAAACAAAACACTGTGTTAAAAATTACCTCTTAAAATGTGATATAAAATAAATGAGCAAAATACCTTAAGTCAGCAGCATTTAGTCTGCAGAATGTTTTCTTGCTGTTGAGTAAAGGCATACAGCACATACATTAGTGAATGCCTCTTGTTAACATCCAGGTCACCTCTATGGTCATTTGCACCAAATCTCCATAGGAGGCAAAATACTGGTAAAATTTTTGTAAGTCTTAGTTGTGCATTGCTTGCTTGCAAAACCTTTGATATTACAAGAATGCTTGCTGCTCTTGTGAACTGACTTATCCACCTTTTAAATATTATGTTGAAGGATTAAGAACTATACTACATTGTTCTGTAATTTAGAACAGTTGATAATGACAGGACTCTTGCGATTTAAAAATAAATAAGGTATTAGTGCAAAACCCAACCTTTCCAGCCTGCTAACCAAACACACTACTTCAGTAGAGCCAAGGAGTCACAAGCATAGTCACAATGAATTATTTGCTTAAGTCCCAGATCCTTGATCACACTGTGATAGTGCAGCAAAAACTAGGCCCACAAACCCTGCTAGAAATTCCCAGACGTCAAAGGTTGGAACAGAAAAAGAGCCAAAAGTTACTTTTTCTACCCTCTTGGTCATTTTGTTGGCACAGGCTTGGGAGGGTTGTGGCAGGAAACAGTTGCTATAAATATGCTTTAATTTTTCCCTTTTTTTATTTTTCCCCCTCCTTCCACTATGCCTTGGGATTTTTATCAGAGAATTAGGTTTATTTGTGATAAGAGAGACTTCCTATATCTTTCCCTCAAGGCTTTCCCACAGCTTAGCATTGGGCAGTCAGAAAAGGCTACTACTTTCTTCTTACATGTACAGAAACTAACCTCCAAAGCAAGCCCATGCAAGCAAAAACAGGGCAATAGCATTTCAAAGCATTTTCAGCTCTCACCTGGGAATACTGACAAGCAAGTTGGCATTAGCTCATTCATGCATCTTAGTGCTGCTAAACCTATAAACACAAACTCAGTCACTCTCAAGGATAACAGTGGTAACTTTAAGCCGGGAAAGGGATATCCCAGACACTTGATGACTTCTGACAGTATCACAGTCACAGTGTGCTGTCCTACCATGACTGCATACATGATGGGAAATGCATTAAAGAATAAAAACAATAAAAATTAATGATTCATAATATTCCTCATATGCTCCTAAGTCCTTAGTGTAGCACTAATAAAATTACCAAAACACAGCACGCAAAGTCAACACCCGGTCCCACTCTCCCCTCTTGCTGGCTCCCTGCTACCTGCTCCATCATATGCTCTCAAAAGCCCTAAGTTTCAAGCCCTGAGCCCTTTGGCTCAGCCATCCACAAGGGTGTTACTTATACTTTCGATTTGGTCTTCATTCTTTAACAAAAAGTTGATTTGACATCCATGGCTTCTCTCCAGCTGTTAATTAACCTTCACAACTTTTATTTTATTGCAAGAAAATTAATACAGTATTTAAATGAAATGCATTTTGACATAACAATAATTTTAAAAGGTTTTAAAGAAATACCAGTAGAAAATAAGAAAAAAAGTCTACAGCACTGAATTTTTTTGCCCGTCACGAAGTTGCCCTGGACAAAAACATAATCTGCAAACACAAAATGAGAAAAATAAGGAATTATAAGAAGATATTTTATTGCAGCTTCATTAAATTTTCAAATCTCTTTTGCTCCAATGTGCTGTGCAAGAAGAGAGGAAAGGTCTTTCAAAAGTAACAAGATATAACAGCACCGTATCTGTGTGTCTCTAAGGAAGCTTTCCAAATCTGCTCAGGAAGACTGCCTGCATTTTATAAAAGTTGGTAGAAATCCAAATAGAGCTGATTTTAATGTATGATTCGGGAAGTGGTCTTGTTCTTAAGATGAGAGGAGTAAATCAGCAATTACCCTACCAGAGCTCAAATTAAAAACCAGAAATTAGCGTAAGGCCAGCCTTTGCGCACCACTGAATTTTCTCCTATAGTCTGGTAGGTGTTTTCAATTTGAAGTCCATTCACATTCCAATTTCAGGAACTTATTTTGTTATTAAAAGATTCTTCAGTGGAACCAGTAATCCCCAGTCAGAAACCCATCCCAAGCATGCCTGGCACTCAGAATGTGCATCAAGAAACAAGACAGCCAAAACCTACTCCTGGAGTCTGGGAGGGCTTTCCAGACCTCAAGCACCACAACCGCACATATGTCCAGAGATTTACGTTGTTCTGAGGAAGGAAAATGTATATAATTTATGATGTGCATTGAGAAGCAGAGAGCAGAACAATTCCTCCTTTTCTACAGATATACTGAAACTCTTCCCTTAAAGTCTGCAGCATTGCTTTCCCAGGTTAAAGTAAGAGTCTCCCATTCCTTCAGGGTTATGGAGAAACAAGACAAACTCGAATTATCTTGCCATTCTTTCAACAGGAAAAGCCAGTAAAAGGCCAGATAGCCAGGAAAAGCTATCTGTATAGCAAGTAAGTCTTACTGCGTTCTGCCTTTGCAGCCTGGCTAGGTACTTTCAGTCACTCACAGCACCTCAGGACTCAGTACAGATATCGCAGCAATGGAATACACTAACCAGACCCAGGAATACACTAACCCAGAGTCCAGATTATGCCTGGGAGAGTTTTGAGGTTCACTGAACTGTTCTATTGAGTCAATGATACGAAGCAGGAATTTCACTGATCAAAACTAGCAGAACCTTTGGCAGTCAGCACTTGTGGAAACTTTCCATGCACAAAACATAAAGGCTCTGCCAGTCTGCTCAGGACAGCAAACTCTCCCTAGGAAGAGGAACAAGCACCAAGTCATGAAGAGCTTATTTTCCAGTGACCTTCCAGCAGTTCTTATTGAAAACCTATCCCAAAATGAGAGCAGTAGAGGACTATTTCCTTTTTCTTATTCTTTCTTCATGTGAGACAGGAAATCTGCAACAGCTGGGGTTGTCATCTTAGAAACAGTGTTGGCTTTCCCTTGTTAGTCACATTTTATTACACTTCTTGTGAGGGACATCATTAAATTCATGTTTACCTCTTTAACCCACTGATGTTATTTAGGCTTTATGTGTTTTGGGAATGCTGTCATCTTTTCTCCTAGGCTGGAAAAATACACAGTATCACTGTGTCCAGCTCAGGAACTGAGGATCCTTGAAACAGCAAGCTAATGAAGGAGCAAATATCATTCAGCAATGTCTGCCATTCCTTCTGCCACTAGTCAGTCATACATACATACCATGAGAATTTGCCTCTGCTCAGTTTTCCAGGATTCCTGTTGTGGATGTCCACACTCATCCTCACACATCTTCCTTTTTAGTATCTTACTCCCACTCATGTTTACAGTAAAATAAAAAAAAAAAAACTTTTCAGTGGCTGTAGAGTTTTGATGTTTTACTTCAAGCTTTACAGGTTTTTTGGCCATAAAAATGAAGCCTTTCTAAAACATGCCAATTCAGACCTGTTATGGTTTGACTCTGGCTAAACACCAAAGACTCACACACAGCTAACGTTTTCGAGAGAAGGGAAAAAAAACTTCAACTTTTGTGATAAGGATTATAAGCAACTTTTTATTAACTATTTCACAAGCAGAACAGGCTCTAACTTAGCATATTAAGAATTCACTACTACTAAAATCAGGGCTTAAGAGTTTAAGAGTGAGAAGTTTGATAGATGTTACAGACACCTTNCCTTGGTGTTAATCAAACTTCTCACTCTCCTCTCTCTTAAGTGGCCATGATGTTCTGCCTTGCCTTTTTTTCTCTTCTCCTTCTCAAATATGTTATCACAGAGGCGTTACCAGCCGACCTTGACTAGTCTGGGGCTAAGAAATTTCCAGCAGCTTCTTAAAGAAGCCTCTCTCATAGCCCCCCAGCTAATAAAAAAACTCTGGGTACTTAAAATGACAACAAGACCTCTGAGGAGGCATGTGAAATCTGTGAAAAATCACAGGTCCCAAATCACCCTGATTTACATTATTTTGATTTGAACATTGCAATATAAAGAAAAAAAGTTATTTACCTTTTGATAGCGGGAATTTACAGCTCTTACTCTTTTGCTTTAGTAAGAGAATCCCACTCAAACCATGCAAAGCTTAACTTTTGCTGCCATGGGCCCTTTTTGCACCAGCTTACATAGGTGAAACCAAGAAGACAAAAGCTGATAGAGGAAAGTGTATTTTTCGGCATTAAAAAATTAAATATTTGTATTATTTATCTAAGCTTCCATCAGCTTTCAGCTTTTAGCAATTACATCTTCCTAGTCTACAGAAACCCATATTTGACCTGTCTACACTCAGGACAGTCTAGATGTATGGCATATTATGCCTACTGCTTGCAACAGTCATATCCATTTCTGACAGTGGTAAATTTGCCTCGTATTTGGAAAGATGTTTTTCAGTAATTTTGTAAAAAAGGAAGGTTTCCTGCCAGCCTCAGAACAACATGTTCATGTTTTAACCTCAAATTTAGACCATAAGTAATAGAGGTAACACAAGATTCAGCCACCCTTCCTGAAAGACAAAATTCCATTTGATAATACTAGTGGAAGGCTCTGTGGATGATGGAGTCTAATCAGTGAGCATTCATGGTTAGTCCACATGTCAAGGGACATTTCCACATTCAAACAGTTTGGTTCCTAAAAATGTTTGCATATTGTTGAACATTCTTTATGCCTCAGTTTTGATTTAGAAGCTCTTAATTCCTTTCATAGCAGTAGAAAACAAAATCAAATTCCATCCATTCCTGGCCAATGAAAGAAATGCCATGAAGCAACCAACAGAACAATCAATTAGGACCTGCTTCTAAGTACTGAAATGTCTTTTCACTTCAACTGATGCAAGACCGAGTTCTAACTGTGCATGGATGACAAAGATAGGAATCCTAGAAGAAAACAAATGAAGCTGGTGAATTAGTTGAGAAAAAGATACTAACTGGTTATCTTCAAGGCCTTAGCCATTTCTGCCACCTTCTTTGCAATGAAAGGATGTGTTTTAAGTCTGACATCCTCAAATCCCTTCCCAAACAAAATCAATTAATTTGAAAAGCTGTTCCTCCACTGGCAGAAACTCATCTATTGCAGTTATACCTATAAAATTGTAGCACTTCAAATTCAGCCTTTAGATTATAATGGTATAACTTTCCAAGACTGACAAGCTCTAAGTGACTCATCTGGCAAGGCAAACACTATTTTTGACATTTATACCTTATGAATTATTAACTGGTTTTTCTGCATCTAGATTGATTTTGCTTGAAAAGGAATTTCTGGCACATGCCTTGAAGCTGAAAAGTATACAGATTGGAAAAGAACTCAGCAAAACTATCTAACCGGCTACAGCTGCTCAAAAGAGCAAGTTCTGTTAGCCTACCAAAAGCATAAAAGATGAAATCAATAGTTTGCAGAGGAAAATTTTCTTTCTACAGGAAAAAAATCCAACTTTCACCTTTTTTGGAACATCTTCTGTTATCACCCTATTTCATCATGGTTGAGGAAATACTCTTCCCCCCCAAAAAGCAGAATAAAAGTAATGTCTAGTGCTTAAGAACACTTTAAATTGGAAAATAAATTTCAATCTGTTGTGGATGGAAATTGAAAAATAAATTCCAATGTTTGTGTCCTCGGTGTTTCTGCACCCAAATACTCCCTGAATTTCTTAATACAAATGTGGAAAACAAGGCCTATATCAAAATGTTTAGATAAACTCTTTTGACATCTAAAGATCTTCTGCAGCCAACAGAAACTGGAATTTAGGCAACTGAAAAGAATAACAATTGATATATAAAAACACAAATTATTAAAAAGTCAAACTGAAATTCTCAGAAATATGAAGAAGGCAGAGGGGGACGTAAATAGTTTAACAGTGTGAAGTGTTCTGCTGTCATCAAAACAGAGGGGAAAAAAGAGGGGAACAGCCTATTTTTCTCTATTTTAGAACTGCTTACAAAGGATTCAGTATAGTATCCTCTTTTGACAGTGATAACAAAACCAATGAACATAGGACAAAACACAGCTTAATGAAAATTACAGCAATGCTGACAACGATCTCAGCTAGTGGCACCCTGAAACAGACGCATTCAATTCACCAGTCCTCCCGCAGTGACAGGCCCATCAGCTGAACCCGTGGTTGAATTTCCCATCCTTTCAGGAGGCCCAAACCACCTTTAAAGGATACCAGTAGCAAGATTACACTGCTCCTGCCTCAGCAGTACCTTTGCTGGGATCAAATAACACTTTTTTTTAGTGATGGGCAAAGAAGGTGAGAGCAAACTGCTGCCCCTTGGTGTGAACCATGAAATGCTGCAACAACTACTTCCATCCAGTTTCAGCCTGCAGAATAGAAAAAAAATGTTCAAAAGCTCTTTATTTATAGAGATATGGACACAAGAGCATCATCACTATTACATCAAGTACAACTACATATCCATGAAGCATTCTGTCCAGGTCCACCACAGTGGTTTCCATCCACAGACAAACTGAAAATACGCTGAACTTTAAACAGCCACATCTAATTTTTCATTTTCTCCCATTCAGGTCTGTACAGCCTCCATGAAGGGAAAGCTTATGAAAAACATTAGCACAGTAAATATGAATTTCCTTCTTTTTCTCTGCTTTGGGAAGAAAAAAAATTAATTCTTAGCACTTCTATGACAGACTGGATGGATTCCTGTGACACCTCAGATTACAAAAAAGCTACTATTTTGTCTTCAAGATTAACTGCAGGATTAGGTAAAAACTGAAGGCTAGGTAATTCTGCTGTGGCAAGTATCACCACAATAGCATCACGCTGTAGCTCAGTTTTCTTTCATTTGAATACTATCATATATATAAGAAAGGATCAGCACCACTACCATCAAGAGGCACTGCATGAGAAGAAGTTAAGATCCACTGTCACAGAAATTTCTGGAAAGCAGCAAAAGAGAGACTTCTTAGTTCTAGGAGGAAAGATTGCATGGAGGATGTTTTGACTGCCCCTCAGCATACCACAGACTTTCTCTGAGAAGAGGGCCATGAGGCTGCTTCATCAGGGCATTTACCACTAGATGCTGTCCATACAGTTTCTCTCCAAAGGTACCCGCATAGCGGCAACAGCTCCTGGCAACAGTGGCCAGCAAAGCAGATTTTCAATTCCCTCTCTCCTACTGAGCTTTTAAAAGCCAAAGACTTCACCAGCACACTACTAGTCACAACAGTCAGTGTTCAAGCTCCTCGACCCTCCATCATCCACAAGAAATGTGAAAGATCAACCTAGCACCTCCCTTAAATTTGCAATTGACAGCTACATGAAACTACAGAATCTTTTGCACCGTAACCTCTGCAAAATCTGCTTCAATTAAACCTAGTTAGGCTCCTTCAGCACTTTTATGAAGCACGTTATCAACCAGTATGCTAGTCACAAGAGTATATTTAAAATTTAAAGATGCTGTTTTGCATGAATGACCACAAGCAGCCAGTTCTTCCTTGTGATGTAATACTTCCAGTTAAGATGGAAGTCAAGATATGAAACAAAAATCTGATGCAGGCTGTGTTTTGAGCATAATATCCTCCAGTATTCTTTGCCTCCAGAGATAACTGGAAGAAAATTTACAGATGCATGTCATGCACTGCTCCAGTTTTTATACACACATACATACATAGAAACGTAAAGTGCATATATCAGGTGGAAAGATACTACAGCTTGTGAAATCTTCACCAAAACCAAAAGGGGATTATTTTATTGGCATACAAAGCAGCAATGACTGCAATCAGGTTTAGAAACAAGGTTTTCAACTGTAGCGGATTATTTAAACCATCAACTACCCAGAAGGGTTACACAGTATCTAACTAACGGCAATTTAGACTAAAGTCAATTTTTCACCCTTTCAATTATGTAATATGAATAAAAGGACACATGGGAATGATGCCAAATGTGAATAATGTATCTGGCAATCAAGATAGAGTGCACAAACAGAAGGAATTTCCCTACCTGCTGTGGAAATAATCCCCTCTGCATTTGAGTAAATATTCTTTTCCAAAAATAGTCTTTATTTCTGGATCAAAAATTTGCTCTCTTTCCTTGATCACAAAATGTACCACTCTGAACAGAGCAAAACTAACAGACTGCCCTGGTGCACGCCTCTTGAAGAGAGGTTTCTAGCAACCTCTGCTCTCCTCAGAGCCACACCACCCTGCAAACACCTCTCCTTCCTCCTTCCTTAGCTTGCTCACAAATTTCCACACCACATGAGAAGGGAGCACATTACATTCAACATAAACAACACATAGTGCAGCAGTAGCACCAGGAAAAATAAAGCATTGTCCAACTTCCCAGATCAGTTCCCATGCCTACCTTTACATATACAGGAACTGAACTGACCATAATTTGCTGCGTGAGGCCGAGAGGAAACATGGAAGGAGATAAGCAGACCCAGTGTGAGTCCAGCTTCAACCACGGTCAGTTGAAAAAGACAGGTGATGTCCTGTCACTAGAAAAGCCTAGGCTGCAAGCACACACAGGTCTGACCCAACACTGTGGGACAGTGAGGAACATATTTGGAATACAGGGTTGCTGGGGATTAAGGAAAATATTGATATCAACACAGAACAGTAACTATTGGTCAGCTGCAGTTTAGCAGTTTAGCAACTGTAGACATCATTTTTTGCGTAAAGGATTGCTTCACCCATTCTAGTGAAAAATACATACTTCGGACCAAGAAATTAAAAAAACACTCAGAGAGATGAACCACAATATGAAATCATTTGACAAGATTAATTTCCACCATACTAATATTCTCACTGATTTCAATGGAACTGCTCTCACCTTCAGAAGATTTCTGCATCCATGCTAATAAGCAGACACTCTTTCAGGACACTTTCTAAAGAGATATTAATGTTTTTGAACCCTGCCTCAACCCTAATGTTCTCTTTTTTTGCAAATTAACCTAGGTATACAGCTCTGAATCGATGCAGAATCCCTATGAAGGCCACAGAATTTTGTGGGTAATAGCATAACAACACAGGAGTCTCATTTGCTTCTTATTAGCATGAAGGTCATCCTTTTACTGCACAGGCTGCTTTGTTAAAAAAGGAAGCACAGTCCTGTAGACCTAAAAGTCAGGGCATCTTACAAGCTACTGAAAATGATGGCTGGAGTGGAAGTCATTTCTTCAGATATTTCTCTCAAACCTTTTTCTCTATAAAACTGTATAAACTGGTTAATTTTGTCTCAGTCTTGAGACAAATTATACTATGTTGCATCAAAAAAAGTAGAATAGAGTGGTAGAAAATAAACAGATTTTTAAATATTACGGGCTTTTGGTTCAGATCACCACATTCAGACTGTTATTTAAATGTCAGTCATATTTATTCAGTGGTTTCCACGGGAACATCAGATATGGCCATTTCCAGAATTTTTGTTCATTTCTTTCACTATGAAATTATTACTTTCTGAAATCTTTGACTGTGCCTCACAAGAACCATATTATGCAATGAATGCAGTTGTGTGGAAACAAAGCTCATGCTATTTTAAAACAACTCTGTTTAAATGCACCAGACTGTCAAATCTGTATCACCCAAAGTGACTGTGGTAGTTTTAAAACTGTGCACAGACCTGCAGAAGCAATATTCTCCCAGTCACACTGACATACCACTAATGACAAAGAGTCTGCATGCCTAAAGAAAAAGGGACCATTTGGTGGCACAGCACTTTGTTGCCCATTTGTGGAAAAACACTCTTTAGAGCAATCTTCCCGGCTCCAGGATGTATGATAGATTTGCATCAGCATGGTTAAGATTCAAATGGGGTTATTTCTCCTTCTTAGGTGCTCTGTGGGTAATAGAAGTAAATGAATAATCTACCCTGCTCCATACCGGTCAATCTTAGCATCTTGCGATTCTTTATTAATGTCATGACTTCCAGACTCAGCCTGCTTTTACAAACTCAGGAATATTTCTTCTAAACTTTATGATGTTACACGGAGATAAAAACGTCAAAGTTTTTCTGAAAGGCAAAACAGTGAACATGTCACTCATTCCAGAAGGTGCAAAGTATCCTCCTGCTTTTCAATGACTCACTGTTGCAGCTGGTGCACGGAATTTGACAGGCATTAAGTTCTTCAGCATGGCTTCTGAACTGGCAGTACTTCATGTAAGTTAGTTTGACATTTTACCAGTCAAAGAATTATGAATGAAAATAAAATGCTTACATTTATAAAACAATGTGGAAGTCACATTATTTTAAGCTGATCTATGGAAAGACTTCTGAATGAATGAAAACCTTTTTCTATAACATTTAAATTGTATCAAAAATTTATATTTCTCACTGGAATGGTATTACGTATTAATAATATTGTATACTCATAAACACTATTTGTTTAAGGAACACTATTGTTACAACAAGAATAATAGCATTAAAGATAGAAATAAATTAAACCAGAGAATTCAAGACTTCACAACTCTAAGCTGGGTTAAAGGACACAGCAACCTGAGAAATAATGATAAATAATTTGAAATTCTTCCTGCTCTGACTTACAACTCTTTTACAACAGCACATCATATGCATAAACGTAAGTAAGAACCAAATTAACAATTCAGAATTTTTAAAACTTCCAATTTGTTTGGTCCTCTTTGGGAAGCTTCATTCACACCAGCAACATCAATCTGTATTTCACGTGCGGTTCGATCGCTAGTCACAAGGATTACTCCCAAGAGCAAGGTTATCATAACTAAGTCCTGAATTTCTCACTCATACTGCAAAGAAGCCAATAAACAGATCTGTCTCGCAACATACTTGTGAGTCATTCTCACACATGAATGTGTCTTCATGGCCTGCATGAAAACGAACTGTGAAAGTCAAGGCTGAGCCAAAAATCCCTGGGTCATCAGATGTCAGGCCGCTAAATCTGGGATCAGAGACTTAACATTTTGGTTCCAGACAGCTAAAACTCTTCCTTCCTTCTAAATGACAGTTATGCTGATGACCACTGTGAGAGTGTCATCTGAAGGACAAATCAGCATGCCTCAACCTTTCACACTATGCTTCCTCAAAAAAGATGTTTATCTCTGCTGCTGGAGATGCATTCTCATTACCTTACAATAATCGAGAACTGAGACTTCAAGGATTAAAAAGTGAACTTCAGCTTGCCTGTTTCTTAAACGTGGATGACACAGATGCTGAAATTCTTATTTTTGGTACCAGAACTCAGGGCAGTAATGATGGTTCCTGGGCTTCTGATAGCACTGTAGGCAGCAGCAGCAGAAACAACAAAGTAGCAGCAGCAGATGGGGACTGCAGGATGGACTGTAAGGAGCCTTAACTGCTCCTTACTGCATCTGTTGTAACTACAGCCACTTTTTTATGAAGCTTATTTTACCAATGTGGCATTAAAGGCGAGACACAACGTCATTCAGTGCCTGCACGTGCCATAATCCATTGCATTCAGAGTTATAGTGGGCACTGGTGTAACTGCCAGGCACTGAAAACCAGAATTTGGATGAATACTTGTATTAAGGCTCACTCTTTCAGGGAACACCTCCAAGTAGTGCACAAAAGATGAGATGAAAGGGATGGGATGCACGAGAAAGGGAAATATACAGATGTTGAAAAGCATAACAGCAGAATGTATCTTGTGTGCCTGCACCTACAGACTGCTTGCAATGACCAGGACTGCTACCTGAATATGCCTGCAAAGGCCATTAGTAGGAAAAAACTGGAGATTGTGTATTTAGTTGCAAATCAAAAAAAGGCATGTTGCACAGGTCTTGGTGTCAGATCCATAAACACAAAGCAATTCCCCTGACTTCTATGAAACCATTTCAGATTTATCCCCAAAGCACACTGAGTCAGAACCTGATTCAGAAATTGTACCCTTGCAGACTGCCACACACAGATTTTGTCTTACGAAACAACTTGAAGACTGGTGGAGCATCTATCCTGACCTTCCCACGGTATCACACCATCCTAAAGCAACAGAACCAAACCCCATTATCTGGATTTCAGCCGTAGTCTAGATCCAGAAAACAAAAAAAGTCTCGTTTCCTGCTGTTTTCCCAAAGTCAGGAATGCCTATAGAAACACAGCGCACAGGCCTTGGCAGGGAAGGCTGGAGGGTCACGGCGAGTATCTGTCCCAGCCGCCGCCCCCGCGGGGTGCAAGACGTGCGGACAGGGCAGCCCCGGCCCCCCGCGCACTGCGGGACCCTGCCCGCTGCCGCAGCGCGGCCG
>WEIV01015893.1:0-32229 GCA_013390005.1 Calyptomena viridis
AATATTTAATTTTAAAGTTTAATATTAGCAGAATAACCATTCCAACAGTGACAAAGCATGGGCAATAAGTGAGTAAACTCTCACGGACATGGTACCCTGCTTTTCCGTGGGCACACACTCAAGTCGATATTCTAAAATAGTCAGAAAACAATATCCAGGAGCAAACCCTTCTTTATTTGCAAGAGAAAGGCTACAGCACCCAGTGAAACAGAGACGAGGAACTTCCAGATCAAGAAGCCTAGGGATGACAGTTCGTCACAAACAGAAATTTTCTGGCTAATGGCTGTATTCATTTAAACATAATGTTGTGTCTGTGAAATACCTATGTGATAGTCCTATGGCAAAAAGTTTCTGTAGTTCACTAGAAAGGAAGAATATCCTAAATTTTAACTGTACCTTACCAAAGAAGGTGTTTGCTTTCAAACTATTGTGGCTCTGTTATTGACTTCATTTCTTCCTTTACATGATCCTGATCAGAAAACCATGTTTGGCACCTGCTTCTAGGTATGACTTCTGCTCCCTTTTTCCACCGGAAGCAAAATTACTGCTGCTGTGGAGACAAGTGTAATTCAGGCCAGATGCGGATCAAAGCAACACTTAGGATGCAAAGATTCATGAAAAAGTATCCTTTTTGCTATCTGTCCTCTCCCAGAGAAGGGTCTTCTCCCAGCCTTCCCCTGCTGACTTCCATCACTGCTGCTGTCAGGTAAGACCGAGCCAAAAGAACCCCCTGTAACCAACACACGTAACTTCACACCAGGAGAGCTCCTCTTCCTCCCACGTCACCCAGACACTCTGACCATTCACAGAACCTGCCAGCACTCACACCATCAGCACCTCCATGAGCATAGCAGGCTCAAAGCAGCTCTTACTAGCCCAAAATGGGACACTTTCATCAATTTAGTGGAGAAAGCTATATAAATTTAAACTGTTTTTTAGACGAGGTTCCTGAATCAAAACACTGCTTTTATTCCCCAAAATCCAGATAAGCCTCCCTTGTCTGCTCCTCGCAGTACACCTGGTATGAATTCTTTCCAAGAAACCCAGTTGCAAGGTAATTTTTCTTATACACAGAGAGCAATGAGACTGAAAACAATCTTATTTATCAAAGTACAATGCTGCTTGGACTACAGGCCTGAGACAATTATTTCCTGGAAGAGGCAATGATTCCAAAGAAAGGTTTGCGTTGAAATGAAGGAATTCTGTGTCTGAATATGAAATAACACCAGGCAGGAAAGTAGATGGCTGTGGTACTTTTAAAGAAACACCAGCACTGTGGAAACAGATCCACCAGTACACAATAGGAACCAAACAATGTCCCAAACCCTAGCAGCAGCCTAAATATGAAACCTTTCAATTATGGTCTAAAATCACATCCTCACACAGACACTTCTCCCAAAGAGGTAGACTCCATACACACCTGATAATGACACGAAAAAACTGGAAGATAAAATAAATTAGAGTCAAACTTCCAGAATATAATCCCAAATATTGAATCTTGGCATGTTACTAAGCAAGACACAGGTAATTATACAAAAAGAAGCAACACTACAAAACAGAAAAATACTGTGTTTACTTATCAGCATAAGCTTAAAAAAAGTTTGTGAAGTATGAACAACTAGGAAGGACAGTAAAGAGATAACTCAAAGGCACTACTCGCAAAAATAGAAGTGGGAGAGAAAGACAAACTGTGCTAATTAATTTCATGTAAGAAATGCAACTAGCTGCATAATGAGATGAACTGTCCTATTTGCCAAGAGCTCCAGGAAGCAAAGTCAAGTGATGCTAAGTGGTGGTGCTCTTCCTCAAGAGAGTCGGTCCATCAGAAATCCACAGTACTTACAAAAAAAGGGAAAAACAGTAACTGCTTTAACAAATACCTGTTCTGGAGCTCACAGGTTAGCAGGCAAGGAGTTAGAGTTTGGTGACATACTCCACACATCAAATTTGTGCCATTTTTCAGGACACAGAACATACTTGCTAAATTTAAACAAATCATAAAAGCATACATAAAGTTTCATTTATAATTCTTTTTTAGTTTCCTCTGAAAGAGCTGCATAATAAAATTATTGTATTGAATAGACAAAACAGATCTTTTACAAGATTTGTCTTCCATATAGTGGAAATATAGATACGTTACACCAGCTATCCTACTCCTGAGCCCTGATATACTCAACAAAAGATCCTGTAACAGTCAGAAACAGCACTTAGAACTCTCTAAGGAATCTTCTCTTACTGAGTTAGAATGATGGACAGTTCTACTGCTGAACTTCCTTGTAAAATATGGACCAGGAATTTTGCTTGTGTCTGTTCACATTTTCAGTCAGGACTGTATGAATAAGAGATGTGACACAATTCATCCATATGCAGCACTATTTCTCCCCAAAGCACAGCATGCTGCAGCTCACAGCTGCCTTCTTCACTGCTGCAGCCGTAAGAGAACAGAGGAAAGGAATGATCTGAACTTCTGTACAATGACAAAGTGTCTACAGACACACAGCCAACAAGGTCTCAAAACCAAAATCAGATAAATCTTCAGAAAGATGTTCTTTCTGCAAGCTCCAGTTAATCTGAAGAATGCCTTGTCATTGCCATGTCAGAGATAACCATTCCAAAAGTGGGAAAACCTCAATGAGCTGTAAAACTCTACAGCATCACTGAATTCATTGGAGCAGGGACAATGTGGCCTCTCTGAGGAGCCACATCTGAGATTTTTAGAATAGACTAGTTCCAGTTGGAAGGGACCTACAACAACCATCTAATGCAGCTTGCTGCGAAGAAACATCACCAGATGGAGCTTTAACTTACGCTGTCCTCATCACTGACACCACTGTCAGTTCAGGTCTGCTCACAAAATGCCCACAGCGAGCAGACATGCCTAATCCCACGGGCTGCAGCACACCCCTGATTCTCACGGAGCCCGTTCTCTCAAAAGGGGAGTGTCTCTACCAGACAAGTAGACATAGGTACAGTCTAGTACACTTCAGCACTACAATGAAGAGTTTCTTTGCAACTTTAGTTAGCTTCACTACTTCAAGCAGTAAAATTAGGAGAGCTCATCAAAATGAGAACTTGAGATCCTTCCAGTGACCAAGGCAACCTCAGTCAGCTTTGTCCTTGTCATAGTTCCAGGGGCTGGGACCGGTTTTTCACTATGAGGGTATAACCAAAACTGTGTATTCTATACCCTCTGTGTCATTCCTGAGGGGCTGTTAGTGATAAATCATTGGTAACAGCTGCCCAGAGCACACTGCACACCCCANAAGTTCTTGTTATCTTGTGTCATCGTATTGTGATCTTTGTAGTAAAATCATAGCTCTGACTTGTGGTCTCTCCAAATTGGGTTCATTTCTCCTGCCAGTTTACTTGTAAACCAGCACAGTCCTACAGCACACTGCTTCATCACACAACACTTAGTCAGAACCTGATTTCAATGCCATTTTTCAGCATAAAGTTGTGTGAGCATTTACGAATAACTAGGACATCTGTTGGCTCCAGACTAAGAATACAGAAGCACATGGCTGCTTCGTTTACCTTCATGTCCTCACACATCCAGCACTGAAAGAGGATCAGGCTTAGAGAGGTACTAAAATTTTTCTATATAGAGAAACAGAAGGAGCCATACATACAGCAATTTCCACCCATGACTGACAGGAAAGGTAAAGGGTGAGCTATCTGCAAGAACTAAAACTAAGAAAATATTGAATCTGCACTTACGTAAAAGTGCTTATTGATGATAAAAGATTGATTTTAAATAATTCTTACAAAGTTATGTAAATGGAAGTTTACTTCATATTCTATTATTGTAAAAGTATCTTTTCTTAAGGTGATCCAAAAGCACAAACACAGTCTTGAAGAGTCACCCCTACTCATTTCACCTTTCTTTTCCTCCAGCACAGACTCTGCCATTTAAAAAGTGAGATTATCAGCAGATACCTCAGGAACAGAGGCTCTTTGCACAAGCACAGGGCAAACAGGAAAGAGTAACATTATCTGCTTCCTCAGAACATTCCTGCTGACAGGAGGCCTCAGAAAAAGAACTCTGGCATCTCCTGCAGAGCCAAACACACAGGCCCCAAAAGCCATTATGCAGCACAGAAAACACAATTAGAACTGAAATGTAATTAAATAATTTTAAATAGAAAAAAGATTGTGGACAGTATATTTAACCTGATACGCAGTAGCTCTGACAGGAGGTTCTGAATGTGTGTCAGAAATAGTAAAAGAGCAAGTGTGGGAAGGAATTACCAGGCTGGTATAAACAAAAATAAGAAAGGAGAAGAATTACCTAAATATTTTGTGAGTTTTTAAGATCCAGGAGAAATGGAAAAGACTCTACAGACCCTGAATTTCACTGGTACACATGATGCCCTCTTTACATCCTGCATGACAGACAAAAGAGAGACAAACTAGTTTGATATATTCTGCCTGAGCACAGACTTTCACTCTGTTCTACATGACATTATTGCACGCTGTCAGAAATGCCGTGACTGTCAGGTTTCCACATGGTTACCTGGTCACCATTCTGTAAGCATCAGAGTTCAGGTAAAGCACTGCCAATAAACTCATATTTACACTTCAGAGAAGCTTACTGTTATCCTTCTCTTTCCAATTAACCTGTGTAAAGGCTTAGGCCTAACAACCATGGCTTGAATGTCCTAAAACTAAAACAATTCTACAGTGATTTATTCCAAATAATTCCAGGCTCGATTTAAACTAAAAGGAAAAAAAAAGAAAAATGAAAACCAAAAAGAGTTCTTGTTGATAGACTGAACTGAGCTGCTACAGGAACCTCAGACCAGATTAGACAAGCTGTTCCCTAAATACGATAGCCTGGCAGATTAAATCAGTCATTTAGCTTTCTGGGTCTTGCTCCTTCAGATAGAACAGACAAAATTAGTCCAATCAGACTGGGAACATACCTGTTGTAGATCCTCCTTCTACAGCATAAGACAGAAAATCTTATTATGAGGAGGGAATCTCCTTTCTGATGCCACTTATCAGAAGTTTATGCCTTTGAGACTGAACATACTGCAGTCTTGCTGCTGGCAGAAATCCCTCACCAGCATGGCAGAAATGCCTGGATATCCCAAAGAGGAGGAACCAGATCCCTTTTGTGATAGTCTCTGAGCTCAGCAGATTGATGTCTACTCAACAAGTGTAGAATACTCATCTCTCAGCAAGTTACAAGATCTCACATTCCTCTGAGGCAACAATCAGACCAACCTTACACAGATCTCTCAGAACAGAACAGTTCCAAAGATTCCAGAGTGGCAATTTACCTGCGTGAATGCTACAGGAGATTTGGTTGTAGTCTTGTGTACAGACCAGCAAGATTATAATAGCAATGATCCTTTTAGGAGGAAAAATCATCAGTAAACAGAAAAAATACATAAAACAGAAAAACAAAAATCTCAAGCTTGAAATGCTGTCCCATTTGGATGAGAAATTCCTGACTTTCTGTAAGTGTTCTCCTGTTGCTGCCTTCCAGCAGCTCTCCTCCTCCCTTTAATTAGAGCTTGTGCAAAAGGAGGGAGAAGCAAAGCTGTATTTAACTGTCTGTACACCAATGACCAGGTAAGATATTCTGTACTAAATACAAATATTGTTAGTTAACCTCAAAATCTAGGGGGGGAAAAAATCTAGAAAAAATATATACTTCGACCCTGAAATACAGAAAATCTTAAACCTACCTTTGGTTTTGTGGCATGTGAAGCATTGTTGAGCAAGAGATTCCTGGAGGCTGGTTAATCTGCATCAGTAAAGAGAGCAGTGGCTGGCACCAGAGCCTCTGCTGGAATGGTGGAACCATTCTTAATAAGAAGTCCAAGTGGAAATTGGAGTGAATGGATTCCTTTGATTCTCCTCTGATGCAAATCATGTGAAAAAGTTCTAGATATGTTTTCTGGATAAATAGGAGTTTCTCAGAGCTCATCTCTGAACAACAGAAAAGAAACTGAGAAAAGAGTTCTACATAGACTGCTCCCGAGAGCAAAACTTGGGCTCCAGGACTGGGAAATCCCACAGAGCACATCCTGTGGCTGGGACCAGGCTCAGTGCAGGACATTTCTCAGCATCTTTGTACATGGTTTTTCCATTTTTCACAGCGTGTTCCAGCACACACATCTGGCAGTTCCTGGCGCTCTGTGCATGTGTTCTGCCCCCATGACATCATGCACTCCTCAGCCTGCCAAAGCACAGTCTCTACTGTACAGACCACCAAAACAGAGCCCCAGCATCTCTGTGGGGAACAGGACTAACTAGCAGCCCAAAAAATATCCCCCTTGCAAAACCTTGTTCAATGCTTCATCTGTTGTGCTGCGTTTTCTACCACTCACACCTATTACACTTCCCATTACTTGAAAACAGTTTTCAAATCATTCTTAAATTGCTTATATTCTATCCTGCCTGTAAACATTTTCTCTTTGTGCAAGGCTGTAACTAATCAGTTACTACTCAGCAGAACAACCCTTCTTCCTTTTAGTCACAGTGGTTTTTTTAACTCTTTAACAACCTGGAAACTGGAAAATCCGTACTTCCCAAAGAAAATTACATTTGTTTTTCTTTGCTATGGGTAATAGTAGGTGGAATGGTACAGACTGATTTTTCTCTAGAGATGAGATCAATGTCTCATCTTGTGTGATACTCATTACTTACCACTGCCTCAGCAGCAAGGAAGCTCTTTGGCACACTTCAAAAATAGGTTTTACATTGTAGGAAAAATCAGAATTCTGTTATCTGTAAAATGTTCAAAATCTTTCAAAGCCTTTTAAAGAAAGGCAGACATATGTCAGGATCAAAGGCCTTGACTTACATATTCATCAGTGACGTGGAAAGCTCCAGAGTCAAAAACTGCTGCAGGGTTGCACCCTGGAATTTAACAAAACTGGCTCTCTGCTTCATTTCCTTTTATCAATCCCAAAATAGTCACACAGAAGGAAATACACTTGTAGATAATGCAACCGGTAACAAAGATGATGAGAGATAAAGTTGTAAGACTTCCCTGCAATAATTTCTCCAACAGAAGTGAAAAACAGTTTCCAGGTCAGATTCCACTCAAATAGGGCTTAATTGTCACCTGCAAAGCAGCAAAAAGAAGAAAAAAATGCAACAGACTGAGGCTTCAAAATGAAAATTTCATTTTCCCTCTCATGCAAAGTAGTTTCATGTGCAAGAGAGCCAATTGACCCATCAGCCAAGGGTCAGTCAAGGGTTACCCACAGAAACAGGACAAACCCAGAGTCTATCACAATGTCTATCACAAATTAACGGGCACACTGGCTCGAGGCAGCAGCACCCCATAAATCCATTTCTCTCAAGACAGTACTTGCACTTCTGGATACAGTGATTGAAATTTCCTTTACCTGCCACCAGAGCATTTTCAGATATCAATCTAATGTTCCCAAACAGCAAAATGAGGGCATATGCACAATTTCAAGTCACCCTGCTCCTAAATGAAAAAGCAACTTTTTCCTATTGCCTGCCCTCACTGGAGGTTCCCAAGCCCAACCCCTGTGTTTGGCACCAGGCAGCTGCTCTCAGTAGTGGTGGCCACTGACAGTCACTTTGGAGCATTCTTGGAAAGGTCACTATAGAGACACAGTTAATGCCCACCATTGCTTTTCACGCAGTATTTTTATAAAATTATTATTATTTTAGCATTTTTCCAGTGATGACCAGTGTTTAAATGAAATAATTTGCTTTATATTAATAAAGATTAAGATAGATAGATAGATAGATAGATAGATAAATAACTACATGATATATGATTCTTCAGAGATTATGTATTTTCCATTTTACTTTTGGTGGCGAAACAAACACAGTATACAAAGAGAATCCCAATTGCAGATAAAAAAGACCTTAGAAATACCAGATTTAGAAGACACTGCGACAATGAAGAATCAACCTGGTGCTCCTAAACTGACTGTTAGAGTGTGGTTTGTTTTAGTAATACCTTGGGAAGTTCTGAGTATTTCTGGTCCATACTCACTTGTACCAGCAATACAAGGAAATCTGTGCTCTTGAATTTCAGCTCTTTATCTGTTTTCCTGACAAGCAAGTTACTCCTACAAAGTCTTTATAGAAGGTTTAAAGGAAAGTTAACTTGCGATCATGGAGCTGGAGCACTAATGAGTTTAATTAGAACGCAGTGCATCAGCCCTAGATTGAGACATAGCCCAACATGATTAACACCCTGTTGGAATGGCTACAGCGAAACAGAGGGGATAACCAGGCTATCCTTTAATAGCTGTGTCCACCCACCTTCTCCACCTGCCTGAAGAGATGCAATCCTTCCCTGTTTACTTGGCTACCACTGTGACAGCTGTGGGTGGTGCCAGTACCAGCTCAATAGAAGATAATCTTAATTCATCATCTTCTCTATTAGCAACTACCCTTGTTCATTTCAAAATCAATGTCGGTTTTACTCAGCATATTTATCTTTCAGAAAAGTGTCCATTTTCCAAGTACTGTGGGTTATGCAGCATCAGCTCCTATCTAGTTACATAAAAACTGGAATCTTCACAGGATTCTCATTTCCCAACTAAGTTTATAATCATGTCCAATCAAACTAATTAAAAAATTATCTCAATTAATCCTTTGAAATGCATCAGCCAGTTCCCAGTTCCCAGACAACTATTACAACATCAAAATCTAGAGCTGAAAATTTATTTCCTTGATTTTTACTTCTCAGAACATCTTGAAGAGCTATTTGACTCCACGGATGTCTGAAATCTATTTAGAAAGCAGACTGCACATTAACCTACAGCTGCTAAAGTATACCGGCAGTATTTTGAAAGCTGTCCTTTTATGCAGTTCTAAGATGCCCCCACTGAGGGTTTAGCCACGGAATGTCAGGCACCTGAACACACCACCCATGTGCTCCTCAAGCACTACAGCCAGCAAACTGTGAACTGAAGGCACAGGCCTCAGCCCACATCCCAGCCAGGCACCGAAAAAAAGAATTCAATTATAAAATACCCTCTATATCTTACACATACTTGCTCGTTCCAAAAACTGTATACCTCCTACAGATGCACATTTGCTTTTGGAAGTTTATGTTTGGACTTGATGGTCTTTAAAAATTCCATCCAACCTAAGCAATTCCACGATCCTGTGATTTTATGTTACAGTAACTTAAAAGTTCACAGTGGATTGAGTATTGGATTGGTGTGAACAACAGAAATTTCACAGCAGTCTTCCCAGGGTTTCCAATATTGCACATGCCTGTAACACATGGCAGAGGCCTCCTCATGGCTCTCTACCTTGCTGTGCGTGTGGCACAGGCAGTGCTGGGATGTGAACTGTGCTCACGTGTGCTGTTATTTCTGACATCAGCCTCTCCATGACACTCACCATGACTGTTCCCTGTGAGGGTGGTGAGGCCCTGGCACAGGCTGCCCAGAGCAGCTGTGGATGCCCCATCCCTGGAAGGTTGGATGCCTCATCCCAAGGACAGGTGGGACGGGGCTTGGAGCAACCTGGGATGGTGGAAGGTGTCCCTGCCCGTGGCAGGGGGTGGGACAAGATGAGCTTTAAGTTTCCTTCCAACACACACCATTGTGTAATTCTATGTAAAGTACTACTAAACAGGACTTATGCCTCTCACCAGCTGCCAAAAAGCTGCAAGCCCAATTTCAACTCTTACATTTGTGACACTTCTAATGAGCAGATGGTTAATTTTTGTGAGCAAGGAATAAAAAACAAAACAACTTTTGTCAGTACAAGTGACTGGGGGTGCTTTGTTATAAAATTCTGGACTGCAAATTTAGCTTTCTCTACATTAGTAGAGAAATATTCATAGCCTCTCTTTGTTTTCAGGTAAAATAAAAACCTGCTAGATATTCAAGGGTTTTTTTGATATTTAGCAGTTGGGAAATATTTCAAGAGTAAAACAATTTTCTTGTGACTGGTTCCTGCATTTTCTCCCATTTTATTACCAGCAATAAAATCCTTGTACTTCAGATCACAAAGTGGATATGTTTCTCCATCCTTACTATTGTCACCTCATTAAAAACCAGTAGATGCAGTTCCCACACAACTGTGAGTAGCTCACTTTCAGAGCTAGTTTCTTCAATACAGTCTCAGGCTAAACCTGAAGGCCACACAATATTGAACGTGTGAATATTCAAACAATGCTGCTGTCCACTTCTGCAGCCCTAACAAGTACATCGGTTCCCAACTACAAGGTTTCCTTCAGACACTGAAGGACTGGGGCAATTCCAAAGTAAGGGAAATAACTAGGTAACGTTAATGTATGTTATTAATAATAATGTTACTAATAATAAACATAATGTTATTATGTTATTAACTTTATATACCAACATATATAGACATTCTCAGAGGCATCTAAAGTGAAACACAACCACCATCTTGTTACTGTGATAGAAAGCAAAAAATGTAGTTAAATGTACATAAAAGCCCAACAGAGGCCTCTGCATCTGAAAGACCACTGAGCTCACCACACTTACCTTCCTGGCAAAACTGGCTTCTTCTGATATTAACAGAATGGAGAGTTGTAGATCTGCTACATTCAAGTTGCTCCTTTCTACAGTTCTACAGTGTGATTTTATAAAACATGAATTCACAGAAGCAACAGTAAATTTTCAATTAATGAAATACAGATAGTTATTCCCATACAAATTTTAAATTTCCCTATTTTTATTTAGCATCAACCAAAACCAACACAATGTGCAACATATTTACAAATGCCTAAAAATATTTATAGTTCCAGATATGATTTATCACTGTACTTAACAGTACTGAGCACTCTAAATTACCAACAAAAAAATTGCTTTTCTATGATTTTTTTTTTGTCTAGTTCAAACACAATTTTGTGTGGGGACACAGAAGAAAAAAAGAAGAACAAAAGCATTAGTATTTGGAAGGAGAAATTGTGTGAGAGTGTGAGAGACAATGGATGCATCTGAGCCAAGACTGAGTTGCTGGTTTAGATCATTAACTAAGTGCTCTCTCTGCAGACTCCAGCATCAGTACCCTCCCTCTGTGCAGCAGCCCAAGTGTGAGATCAAGCAGAACAAATGTGGGAGGGCATGAAATCATACAGGCAACTGATTTCTTTTTTGTTCACTGGAACACTAATTTAGACTCTTTAAAAAGCTATGTTTACTATACACACTCCTCTTATTCATGTTCCTTTTCTGCTGCATTCCCTATTCTACTGCATCTTTCCAAAGCCTCAGTAACTGCACCTTGCAATACAAAACATTTCCCTCTGAGCTAAGTGCACATATTTTCTGCTTTAAGCCTAGGAGGGTTCAATGCCATAGCTGTCCTGTCTCACACGGTCACAGAAGCCATTATTTCTAGGCATGCTTTTATAGTGCAACCAAACCCAAGAAACTGACATTTTTTATTTAGTACCCATGGGCTATAATCATGAAAAATTTACTCCCTGAAATACAGTTGCATGCATTTCCTATCCACCCTACTCATGATAAAAAGTAATTTCCTTGCACAGCCTAGTAACAATGGCAACTCAACCAGACGTATCACCATAAAATAAACATGAGCACATCACACATCTGAATTTTCTGGAGTGAGACTACTAGTCCATGTTCCCAGCAAAGATTTAAATGAGTACAAGGCCTTGAAGCTTGACATGTATCCCTAAAGGCATGGGAGAAGATTCAGGGCAACTGTCATTAAAATAAACCACTATTAGTGACTACAAACCTCCAGCAACACTCTGCCTTACTGCAGGAGAGCTATCAGGCCCAAAACAAGATGCCTAAGCAATGAAAACCAAAAGCTAATCAAGAAGCTTGCAGATATTCGTGTGTGATAGCTGAGGGAGGCTAAAGGTTACACCCACAACAAAATCCAATAGATTGTTTTCCAGCTCCTACTCACCTGGTAAAGGAAAAGCAAAAGAGAACTATTACTTTGCATTTTGGACCAATGAAGACTGAATTATGACTAAAGAAAAAATACCAAGAAAATAAAAATAAGAGAATCTGTCCAGAATTTCTATCCTCAGTTATTCCAGAAGTGCAACAGAGCGAGGCAGGACCCAGCCATGTTCTGCCCAACTCACGGGGGAGCTGTCCAGCAAACACAACTGCAATGTTACCATGGTAACAGAAATAAAACCGTGTTTTACTAGCTTTTTCACACATTTAGAAAAACCATGAAATTGAATTCTACTAGATGTTACGGTTCTGCAGGACAAATGGGCTTAGAAATTCAGTTCTTGAGAAGTCCATCAGCAATACCGAAGACACAACAGCTCAGATGCAACCTCTAGGACAAAAAGACCCTGAATTTCTGGCAGCCACCAGCCACGTTTGCTAGAACATTTCTCACAGAACCTGTTTCCTGAAACATCTCATACCCACCAGAGCCTAAACTGCACAATGTGGCCCCTCAGTCTGATCCTGCACAGCCCTTCTCGTGGAAGAAGACACAACTCCTTCCATCAGTTAAAGGGAACAGACTTTCCAAGAGGCAGAAGGTTACGCACCATTCCATGATTCTGTGATACATGTGTCACAGTGCTTGTGAGAATGTGTGTTCATCAAATCACCTTGCTGAAGTATTTTGTACAATAACTCACACTCCCCTTTCTGCTATGTCTTGCACTGCACTTTTGTGTTTTGCTTGTGAAGGACAAAAGCCTGCAAGCAGATAGCTGCAATTAGTAAAACACAGACTACATAACCCATGGCAAAAATTAAACCTCTTTTTTTACCCTGAAAAAGGACAGAAAATTATGCCCAAAGTACATATTTAATGCAGTGTTTCCAGATTTCTTTCCACTTCCCACATGAGATGAGCTTCTATTAACAAAGGTTTCACCAAAGTACATTCTCCCTTCGTTAGCATTCAGAATATTTAGGGCTTAGTATACATCTTTGAAGAAGCTCATTAAAAATGAATCATAAACCCATAAATTCAACATTTGTCCAAATAAAAAATAGGGTTTTCCACTAGGGGAAGTGAGCACTGTATTAGTTCTAACACAAGAAAAACCAAGGGGCACAGTTTTCATTTACTGGCCTATCAAGGACACAGAACAGGAGTTTGACCAATGTCCCTGACAAGACAAACAAAACCCATCACATACATGGCCTGGGGAGAATAGTCTCAAATACTGGATAAGGAAAAGGATGCCTTTATTATACTTTTTTATCTACATCAATCTACATCAATCAATATTATTTCTATGAGCTGGCTTCTCAACAGCTTTAGAATGAAAAAAGCATACAGGAATTTGCATACCACTGCCAACTTCTGGAAAAGTCATCAGAAATTACAAAAATAACTGCACTGAAGAGCATAAAAATCTTGTATTTATGACAGACGTCTAATAACTTCTAGAAAAATTCAGTTATTTGATTTCCAGGGCAGAAACTTGACATTCCAGACTGAAGGGAAGAAGGAAAGAGTTCAAAACTAACTTAAATCCAGCAAATAAAATTGAAACTAGAGTGTCTATTCACTGTATGACAAAAATAACAGTATTGTTCAACCTTTCTTTTAAACTTATGGGGCAAATGCTCTATTAGTGGATAATAGCCAAACTATAAATAATTTATTTCTGTTGTTCCATATAACAGAAGGGGCTTTATAATCTTCCCTTTGAGCAAAGGAGAAATGATGTACAAAGACACTTGTGGCACAAGGGAAATGTCACCTGCTTTGTCCAACAGTTCAGACCTCAGTGCTCTCCAAAACAAATGGAGCACTGACTGAGAGAACAACAGGTTTCTAGAAATAAAAACAATTGCTACAAATCTCTTCCGTTTTCATTAGTTTGAACTGTCATCATGCTGTTGTCACAAAAAATGCCTGTGCTGAATGTGGCAGTTCCCCCTGTGCTGTATTTCCCACTTGTCCATGAGCACAGACACCTCACAGTGGGCTTGGCTGCAGCGAGCTGGGATGGCAGGAGCAGCGGGACCTGAACAAGCCCCTCCTGTCACTGAGAGACCAGGAAGGCACAATGTTAAGCCATGGTTGAGTTTTCTTGCCCTTGGCACAGTGTAGCACACTGTGTAAATGGTGTCCTTGAGTGTTTCCTACTGACTTGCTAGGCAAGGCAATTTCCCTCTTTCTCCATTTTTAGTATTTTTTCCTGTCTGCTTGTTCTCCCAAGCTCTCCATTTAATTTCCTCAGAGACTGGTTGAGGTTACAGGTCTGTGATGAGGATCTAGGGAAGTCCAGACATGCCATGATGTATCAGCCTGCACATCCAAACAAGAAATGCAGGTTTCCAAGAGCATTCTTGTCCTTTAAATTAAAAACAGGTCCAGCATCCTTGAATTCACTTGATTCCCTCCTGTTCTTTATTCCCACACAGTCACGTATAGGCAGCTGTCAAAGGAGAAGAGGGCTCGCTGCAGTCCTTATAATCCACAACATCTTACACAGTTCCCCTTGTGCTACTCAAATTCTAGTCCTTGGGCAACCAGAACTACAGCATAAATTCAGAGAGCTGGGATGAATCCAGGATAGCAAACTCTAATAAAAACAGGACTATCTGCTACAGAACAAAACCAAAAACATATGAGACACGGTTGTTGGTGATTTGATAAATCAAAGCAGCACATAACATATATGTAGCAAAAGGGAAAATAAATGGGAATAAGGGGCTTACAGATACTAGGCTAGCAAAAATAGAGCAAACAAAATGCAAAGAAATGCAAAAGTGTTTAGATAACACAAATGTACAGCAGACCACAGGTCAGAAGAGCTGCTCTCCTGCTGCTGCCAAGCATCAGTGACACTCACTGCAGCCTCAGGAGCTGGATTTGTGAGCACTGCCATGCCAGCTGTCCCAGCCTGCTGTCAAATAAACAGAAAAGGCAGCACGAACAGTACACACTGTGGAAAGAAATTAACAAAACACCATTTAGAAGCATCTAAAACACGTGAATATCTGCATGTAGCTGAAATGAGATCCCAGTCCCTGCTACAGCCTCGAGCACAGAGCGCCCTCTCATGTGCTTCGCTCATTGCTCCACAGATCACTCCAATCCTCCACAATTCCAGAACTTCACACTGAGTCACCACTGTGGTAATATTAGCAAAGAAATTAATCTCCAAGATGAGGAAACCAAATCATCATATGTCGAGTGAAAATAAGGAATATATCTCTCATTTTTAAGAATAATAAAATTGAAAAAAAAACAAACCATCAAAGAGCTGAAAACTAATCAGAAAAATCATCTGGCCACCAACTCCTCAGGTTTTGGGAAGGTGAGAAAAACCTTCCCAAACACATCAAGGTTTTTAGTCTAAAACTATGCTCTACAAAATCCATATTGTGTAAATAAATTAAGATGGTCCAAATTTCTCAAAATGCTATCCTGTTGCAATGTGCTGGAATCTCAACAAGCAGGTAACAAGATATATTTTGATAACTACACCCTTGCAGACCAAGCCTCATTTCTGAAATTCACAATTATTTCTGCATGTGTGCTTTGGATATTCAGATATATGAAGAATAAAAACCACTATACCATTTGTGTGTAGTAGCATAACCAGTTCCACTGGCAAAAACTGTGGAGTAAAAAACTAGCATCTTCCAGGAGAGAAATTTATATTACAGCATTTAGACTAAGTAGAAAAATTGCACTTCAATTCCATAAAGGAAAACTTTAAGTTTCTTTATTTCATATATAAAACAAAGAAAGGAATAATGAAAGCCTGTAGTAAATGCTTGGAAAATTTGTGTTGATTTGTTGCATGCTGAGACTCAAGTACCTCTGTAAGGTTTACAAATTCTAAGGCTGTAAGCCAATTTCTTAGAAAAGAACAATTTTTCCTGTGTGTTTGTCTAAGAAGGACAACCCTTACATGTGAAAACATATTTTTTAGGACAACATAACTATAGTGCCATCCATCCATTCTGTCTCCACCCCCCCTTCCCACATTGTACTGCTACTGCTCTGCAACTTTAAGAATTTAGGTAAAGGAGAACCTATACAGTTTATCTGCACAGCACCTTTCCCCTGAGCAATGCCATAACCATCACTTCCACTGCACAGAAGGTAATGGAATACTTCTCCAGTGAACTTAAGTATCAGGAAAAACATTAACTCCATAAAACTGTCAAACTACAACATGATGCTCATTATTTAATATCTGATTGCAAAAACACTTGACACAGAGAAAAGGATGATGCTGTGACTGGGACCTGAGTCCTGGGTTAAACAGTATTTCACAGACTCCCTCCCTGGCCTATGAAAGTGTGCAGGTGTGTTAGGCCGAGAACCAAGGGCCACAGGGCCATGTCAGCACAACGCTGGGCTTGGGGGGCTCTGTGAGCTCAGGGCACCCCAGGGCCTTGTGCTGCTCTCAGACCTGCACGAGCAGGGCCAACTTACACGGGTGCAGCAACAGTTAGCACTAAACAACAGAATCCTCTCCCTCTTCCCATCTGGTAAAATAAGAAGAGAACTACACCACACACTTTATAGACAGTAAGAATGTGCTACATGAAATGCAGGGGAAAAGTTACATACACATCCTACTATAAAGGGTACACAAATATTCAAGAGCGTTATCAGAAAGCAGTACTAAAAAAGAGGGAGGGAGCAGAAAGCTGAGACAATTGTAGGCCCTCAAACACAATATACAATAAAGTATTAATTTGCAGATCCACCCCAACATGGACCAAAAAGAAAGAAGGAAAACAAAAAATAAGTCAGAGTGCCTTCTTACAAGTAAATAGACAAAGATAAAGAGCTTTCTTGCCTCACTGGATTAGTGATGCTCAGGGAAAGGATGGGAAAAAGGCACTGAAAACAGCAGCCACAAAAAGACATGTTGCACGTGAAGGACAGGAGTTAAAATAATACAAGACTTGCAGAAAAGAAAAGCCCAGCTGGTACCTCCTGAATAACACAGGACCCCACTACCTCACAGAAAGTTCCTGTAAATCTGGTAAGACCCGGAATTCTGGAAGCCTGGGGGATCTGGAGACATTCAGCCATGCTCTGGCAAACACAGGGCCAGACACAGCTTCGATAACTTTTAACCCTGCCAGCTATTTATTAACTCCTGTCATCCTATTCCCACGGAACTATATTGACACCAGTCACCCAAAACGCACTAATCTTGTAAATAAACCCCTAAAAAATGTTATATAAAGGAGTTAAAAAGTGAGAGACGTTGGGAGAGAAGCTTTCCAACTAAACCATGGAAGAGCTGAGTTCTTCTCTTCACTCCCCTCTCACACTGGGATGCTGGGTGAGATTAAGCTGTAACTTAGTGTTAATTGTTTGCTTTAGAACTAACACTTCGCTTTTCTTCATAATGTTATTAATAGACTGTTTTGCTTTAGAACTTGTGTGTATGTTTCATTTCATGCAGTTTTAAATTATGTCTTTGTAATTAGGTTTAATCCCTGATTATTAAGGAAGCCTCTTTTTTTTGTCACAAAAGTGCTCTCTCATAACTGTTTAGAATAAATCCTTATAGAAAGGCCCTGGCAGTTTTGTTAAAGGTCCTGGCAG
This sequence comes from Calyptomena viridis, assembly GCA_013390005.1. Taxonomy (NCBI): domain Eukaryota; kingdom Metazoa; phylum Chordata; class Aves; order Passeriformes; family Eurylaimidae; genus Calyptomena; species Calyptomena viridis. The sequence goes on from WEIV01015893.1 coordinate 17,482, forward strand.
TTTTGTTCACAACAGAATAACACTTTGGGCAGATCTGCTGAGAGACCTCCCTGTCTGCTAATGAAAGCTCCCAACAAAGGGATATCAAATACATCCTTTGAACAGTGGATCTGGTATGTGAAGGTTTCTCATATAAGAAATGCTACCAGACTGGTCAGGCCAATAATAGGTTTCGGTTTCCTGGGGCTCTGGCAGTCAAACAAATAAAATATTAAGGGTTGAGAGATTCTCTCCCTTTTTGGGCTTTGGTCTAAATCTTCCCTTTTCATGACAAGAGCCTAACAAATAAATCTATGTATAATGAAAATAAAGGATGAAAATGTATCTGGAATGCTGTGACCAGTTCTGGGCTCCCCAGTATAAGAGAAGGAGGGACAGACTGGACCAAGTTAAGGAAAAGGTCACAAAAACAATTAAGGGATTAGACCCTCAGTCATATAAGCAGAGACTGAGACACTTCCAGTTTAACCTGAGGAAAAGAAGGTTTCAGTGGAATGGGGTCCTACTAATGAGCATCAATGCCTGATGGGCGACAATGAAAGACCAACCCAGGCTCTTCTGTGGTAGCCAGGGAACAGACAAGAGGTAATGGGCACAGATTGCAATGTAAGAAATCACATTTAAATGTAAGAAAAAACTTTTTGCTGAAGGTGGTCTAACATTGGAACATGCTGCCCAGAGAAGCTGTGGAGTTTCCATCCTTGGAGGTATTCAAAACCTAACTAGACAATGCCTTGGACAATCTTCTCCGGCCAGCCCTGAATTCAGCAGCAGGGGCAGCACGACATCATCTCCAGGGATCCCAGTCAGTTTCAACTATGCTCTGATTGTGCGACATAAAAAGACAGAAACAAATGCACAAATCTCACGATAACGTAACACAGCAAGTTCTAGCAAAGTCAAAAATGTCTATTCAACCATTTTATGTCTGAAAAAGTGGAATGCAAATTAAAGACAGATTTTAAGCTGGAGGACAGGACTGGAAAGTTCCTTGCTCATCAAATTAAAAACAAGAGGCCTATTCATGAAAAAAGTTATGTGGTCAAGTCGCATTCTTTACTCTAAAGTTTTACATTCGATTGAGGGTGGGCACTATGCTTGCAATCCACTGAGAACCTCTGAGGTCACTATGGATTGCTAGAGCACATGAGGGTACATTCATAAAGATGAGCAGCAGTCAGGGGAAGTGCAAGAGAACCGAGTGTCCCTTTTCCTTGTAAAAGGCCTGGTCACATGACCAACAGCTGGAGTCACTTAACAAAATACCAGTGCAAGCTATTCTGAATTCCCCTACAGTTAGATGACAACATCTAAACCCTCTTGCACTGCGAAAACCCAAAGGCCTCATGGCATACAATCCCTCTTCTTTCTGTTCTTTCAGATTTCTTTTCCATCTACACTTACAAAGCCACATTTTCAAGTTAAGAGAGAAAACTAATTTTAAATTAAGAGAGACAAAGACCGTAAGAGAAACTTGCGCCTGATGAAAAGTGGTGTAATTCTTCCTAGTGAGTTTCAGATTACATATGCATGGGACATTCCTTTTGCATCAACTACATTCTCCAGACTATTTATCTTTTTTCTAAAAGGTGTTGCAGCTCTAAAACAGGTTGATATGAACAGGTGGCCCTGTTTTAAGAAATTACATTTATTCCTGCTCAGTGGCTTGTACAGTTGCAATAATCACAGAGCGTTACCAAGCCCCAATCTTCAGATCTGTTTGCTAGCTTGGACCCCTCTCATTCAGTAAACCACTGTGCTTTTCAGGGAACACTGCTCCTCAAACACCAGTCCCTGGCGTTTCAAACAGAGATGGTACAGTCACCATCCCTCTACTCACACTGGACAAAGAAATCAAATAAAATCAAGGTACTCCCCAGAGTGCTGAAAACATCCATCTTATGATTTTTGCTCGCATTTAACTTTGGTTATGAATGTCCTATTAGCCAAATGTATTCAAGTCTGACAAAGTAATTGCATCTCCTGTTAATGAACAACTTTTCTGTTGGGAGATTAAGACCATAAATCAATGCCAAAACCCAATTAATTGTTCAGTAGCAGGAGGCCATTCGTACCTCTGTGTTAGCTGTCATAGCACCAAAACCAGCACTGTACCTGGTAATGAAATCCACATTTTAGCACAGAATTAGGCACAAATTTAAACCATTTAAACTACAGCACATTTTTTGTATAACGTGAAAACTTAAAAATATCTCAAAATCAGCAAGAACTAAGGAGAGACTGTTTAGATGTCGGAGTGACAGAATATATATCCCTCCATTTTCACATACCATGCCTAAGGCTGCACAGCTGTGAATGGAAATAGAATGAAAATTTTCTAGAGTATGATCAACAGCAAAACAAAGAAAACTGTTCATTGGGAAATCAAAGAACAAAACGAGTCAGATCTGATTTGTCTTTAGGATTTTCCCAAAACACAATTTAACTCCAAAAATATTCTGTTATCTCTGCATTTCTTAGTAATATACACACAAGCAGTTTTTCAAATAGCAGGACTCACAAGTCACTCCTCTCAGACAAACTCTACAAACAGGTTTATATACTGTTGTAATAAACACTTTCCAGCTACACACAGCAAGTAATTCTTGTCTGCAAGAGATCTGACATTTCTGCCTGCAATCATTTTTTCATTGTTCATGTCTAGAGACAAGCAGATGCATTTATATAAACATACTTGCTTATTACTCTACGCTAATTAATGCTTTAAAGACAGATTTGGGGGTGGAGATGTTAAAAGGATGACTTTCAGCCACAGATTTTATTCAACTGAAGTTGACAAGCACTAAGTGCAGTGGGAGCACCACCTCTTAGGGCTGCCTGCTGGAGACATGGCACACCAGTGTGCCCAGGTGAGAAAGAAGGAGAACAAAGCTCTGTTACTTTCAAGGAAAATTGCACAGGTTTTGCAGGACTCAAAAGTATTAAAAAAAAAAAAAAAAGATGGGGGATGAGAACTTAAATTAACTCAAGACCTTAATTAGAACTATAAGTTGCATGAAAATTAATACAAGATGTGTGAAAATCCAAAGTTATACACAATTGTGTTTGAAAGCATGAAAGCAAGACTAAGCACTTTCTACATCATCTCATTTCACAGCTTTGTTTCACAGTATTTTTTGTTTTATTTTTGATTGCCATACTTGGAAGAAAAAAATCTGCTGAATGCACTGGCCTGGTTAAAGAGGGAAAATACATTTATTTCAAACACATGCAAGATTGTGATATTTCCCATTTGTAAATACTGAAAATTGTAAATAGTGAAAATTTTTTAAAAAAATGTAAGAATTAGCAAATTACATACCCAAGATAAATGAGAAAAAGAAACAAAGATATTTACATTTAGTAGTTCAAATCTCAAAAAATCTGCATTTAAATTAATTTTTCAACTTCCTAAGTGAAAGGAAGTAACTGTATTTAAAACTTAGTCCTTTCATACCAAATACCTTAGCTAACCCTCCTAAGCTCCCTCTTCTGGCTAATTAATAAATTTGCTTAGACTTTGTATGCAGAAGTTTCAATCTTCACAGTTATGTCTTAATAAAAATCAATTATTTTTAAAAGAATCTGTAAAGCAACTTTGATATTGAAATATACAACTTAAGTTTTCAACTTCAGACAGAGCCCTCTTGTTGCCTCCCACTGACAAGTTACACACACACACGTAAGAAAATAAACACACTTGTGCTGTGTAGGGACACCCTGCAAACCAAGCCTCACTGACACCCAACCATCTGCACCTCCTGTAAGCTTATAAACACCACTGCCTATTTTCTGGTATTAGATATTTAATCCAACTTGAAATGTCTGTGATCAAAACATACCAGACTAGTTAATTAGTCCCCAAAGTACACTTTTCCTCGTTCTAGCTAAAATTAGAATTGTGTACTAAGAACAGAATTACACCTTTTAGAAACTGCAAATGTTGAGAATGAGGAAAACATCCCACACAAAATCAGGCTGCCCCTGCAGCAGGACCTCCCATCCCTGCCGAGATTTCCCAAGCAGTTCCGTAGGATAAGCGTGGCTTCCCAAAATCAGGAATGGTTAGCAGCACTGACACTGCCACCCACTCCTGCTGCTCCCACCCAAACAGAGGACGGGTGTTTCACACACTGATCAGGGCGGAGGGTGACCACACTATTCATCCATCAGTAAAGCATGAAGAGGGACAAAAACGAGGGGAGATCTCGTTGTAGTCTAAAACCTCCTCATGACAAGAGGAGCAGCCAGCATTGATTTCTCCTCTGTGGAGATCAGTGACAGGGCCCGAGGGAATGGCCTGAAGTTGTGTCTGGAAGGTTTTGGCTGGATATTAGGAAAAGGTTCTTCCCCCAGAGGGTGGCTGGGCACTGAACAGGCTCCCCAGGGTTTGGGCACAGCCCCAAGGCTGGCAGAGCTCAGGGAGTGTTTGGATAACACCTGCAGGCCCATGGGGTGGCTCCTGGGGATGGGCCTGTGCAGGGCCAGGAGTTGGACTGGATGATCCTCGTGGATCCCTTCCGATTCTCAGCACATTCTGTGATTCTGCAGAAAAAAACCTGGTAGTCAGGACAGCATCTAACTTTGCCTTTGCCTCATCTGACTGAAAGTTGTTTTCCAGTTCAGTCAGAAAACTCATAAATATTTGTGTCCTTAACTAAACAAAAAAGAAACAAAGATTCCTCTGCTTTTTCCATAAATGAAAAAGAGTAACCCATGAACTCCGGCTGTTGTAAGGACCAAAATCCCTCTGTTGCAATGTCTGTCGCTGTTCTTTGGAAATGCCACTTCCATACAGAGGTGCTAAATTCATCATCCTCCACATGCAGAAAAACAGACACCTCACAGTGGTAAAAGAATGACAAGTTATTAATGTCCATCTTATGCCCTGACACACCAAGCTCACTGAGACAGTCACTACAGCTGGTAAACTGAAAGCAGAAACAATTTCACTCTGTGAACACTCCAAAAATCAGTAAAGCTTGGCTAATTAGTGTGGGGTTTGCAGTTAATTGCTTGTGCTTTTAACTGGACCTTCAAATGAACATTTTAGATACTGATCCCTTTCCTTGCCCTTGCTGGTATTTTACGAAAACAGAATTAACACGAACTATTTTTAAATACAGGAAAGTATTACCAACAGACTTCAATATTTCAGTTCCATTCATCCTACCTAATATTTTCATTGAAACTCTTAATTTAGTCACCCTGTTAAATAATTGCAAATGCAGACATAGAATTTATGCTAGCAGTAATTTGTTTTCTGTCGCCAGTAGGAATTTTAAGTCTGTTCCCCAATTTTTTGTCAATGAAGTCGTTCTCATCATCATAGCTGTACAATTATGTTGTCCCCTTACAAAACATCCTGCTCAGAGCATCACAGCATTTTCAGGAACAAAAGGTAAACTTTCTAATGACATTTAGGATAAAAACCATGCCAAAAATCCTAAAAGTGAGATTCAATTCCAATTAAATTCCAATTTAGACAGTTTCACTTAGATCAGCTCTGAAAATGCCCTTGCTCATTAGATTTATATGAAAGAAAGAAAACATTATTTAGTTGTCTAAGGGGAAAAAAAAAGCTGATTTATTAAACACATTATGTGGAAAATCAGGAAAACTGAGAAAAAACATGGACACTCACCAAGAACAAGCATGTGAAGAGAAATTAACAAATCCACATGGGAGGAAACAAGACAGAGAGAGAGCTTGAAAAGGAACACTGAGTGGAGAACCCCTCCTGGGATGAGACTGGCACAGTCAGATTGAGCAACAAAAGCCACCAGTCCTCACCAAACTAACACAAATTCATCACACACAATGAAGATGGGCAGGGAATGGCCTCAGTTCGTGGATACAGATGCCTTAAGCTGACAGTCACCCTCATTGTGGAGCTGACAAATTAATGACACACAGAGCTTGGCAAAATTTTTCATTCTCTTCTAAAACATAAGTCTCCGCATACGATTTGTGGAAACAATTCAAAGGAAAAGGGAAGTACTATGTAGAAGAGCATGAAAATCACAACTCCGGTGGAATGAACACACAGAGGATTTCATTACCTCAATTACTGTAGCAGCACAATGGCTCCTTTCTAAATAAGAGCCACACTCCCAGCCAAGCCATTTTTATGAGACTTCTATCCAAACTGTGTCAATGAAGGCAGGCAGTGCAGCCAAACTCCACCCTCTACAAAATAATTTCTATTCAACACCTTTTTGACCTTCAATCCAGCTAAAGAAAGGCCTTGAAAGGAAATTCATTTCCTGTTTATGCTACTACTGGACCTGGCCAAGTGAAATCAAAAATCTGTTCCTACATAGAAGGTCTTGGAAGAACCATGACAACAAAATATGAGATCTCATTGTTGACTGGACTTCTGAGTCTACAGGTGCCTTACTTGGCCAAGACACAGCCTCTAAAGCAAAGTGCTGAGGGATGATCTGAAAAAAACCCACTAAAGTTAAAACCCAGAGATAAGATTCCAAATGGGATTCTGGTGGTTTTAGAGAAAAGAGGAGAGTGCGTGAGGCACCGACAAAATAAACATATCACTGTGAAAAGACAAAAAGGTAGATACAACCAGGGACTGGGGGTGAGCTTTACACAGGACAGGATGGCTGTAAAGGCTACCTTGACTCTCCTATTGCCAATTGACAGTAACTTTCAAAATATATGAACATACTCTATCATGGAACAAGATATCCTTTACATTCTGATCCCATAGAACAAGAACAAATGCTATGCCATTATAACATCATCATTAGAAATAGAGTTTACCTAAAGATCAGAACTAGAATCAAAACTGAGTTACTTCATGTTTTCAACTCAGTGACATAGTCTACCTAAAAAAAGTCTCATTTATTGCACTAAGAATGTTTTGGGGATTTTTTTTTAATATTTCACCTTAGTACTTCTTCAATACATGGTCTATTAATTCTGTATTTAACAGACTGTTAATAATGCCTTCTTAAACACAGATAGCCTTTTAGCTCATAAATCTTTTCCATCTTAGTTTCTATTTTAATCCACAAGCCTTTTCCAAGGATAATTTCAAAGGTTGTTATACTTCTGTGACTGGCATTTTGAAAATATTCTTTTATGAAATCTTTTCATAACTTTTCATCCAAGTCAGCTCTGCAGTAAATCACTACCAGAACCAGGATACAAAACTGAGCACAGGCACCCTGGGTATTATACTTCTTAACTGACCTGGATAGCTAGAGTTTCATGACAATAATGAAATTTTGGGGTTTTTAAACACAGTCCTTATATACACAAAGGTATACATATTTGCAAATATATGCAAAATATATTATAACATTCAGTAACACAAACCAGTTATCAACCAAAAAAAACAACCCAACCCAACCAACGAACCAAATAAGCAAACAAGCAAACAAAAACACACAAACACTATCACCACAAAAGACCCCCACCCAACAGCAATGCAACTTAGAAGTTTATAAATCATTTCCGTACCAAAGCAGGAGTTTCTTCTAATGTGGACTGATTTGAGTCTTAAGGAAGCACATGAAAATGCTTTTCTAGAGGCCATTAAACAAATGAAAATCAAAATATAAAATTTAGAGTGACCTATTTTGAAATAAAAGAAAACTTAACTTCAACATTTTGGAGCCCAGCTGGTGGAGACCATCAGGCTGCTCTAATTTCTGAGGAGAGAAACCTGGGAGATGAGTCTGCCCTTAAACCACATGTTTAGCTAAAGTGGCTAGTAAGGGTATGTGAGAGATTGACAGGAGAAATGGAATCTGGAGCAGAAGCTGTAAAAATCAATTAGCAAGTAAAGGGCTGGCCCCAGGCTAGCCAAGTCGAGGCAGCTGCTGGAGCAATCAATGGCAGCTGATGGGAAGCCAGCCCAGAAGGAAGAGGCAACTAACACTATTTACTCCTTATAAATGTTTCCTTGCATAGTCAGGTCTTACTGAGAATGCCAAGATGCATATTTCTTCAAACGTTTATTCGAAATATAGTACACACAAACACCCTCTGAACACCATTTAGAGAGGCCTTATCGCTCTGTTACTAATAAGAATCTCCATGATAACTCTCAAAGTTTTGCAACCATATGTTCCTGGATGGTGATGAATGATGACTACATTAAAGATTAATACTGGACATCTGTGTTAACAACCCAGAAACCATGCTGGGTTAAAACAGTAAAATAGTAGCATATTCCCATTGGGGAACAGTATGTTTACTCAGAAAACCGTTTAACACCCAACAGATAATTCAAGTCCAACAACTTTTAAACACAAAATATATTATCTGGAGCTTTTAGCAAAACCTGACTTTAGTACAGAAATATATGCACTTGTTTACACTAGGTGTAAACACATGTGAAGAACAATTCCACAGGAGTCACTCCTTTCCCGGAAGACAAATACACTTGCTTTACCTTTGGCCATTTGGGATTCAGAAGTCGTGCTTTGATTGCATCATCCAGGGCCTTGTCATACTGCTGGATTTTCATGTAGGCTGCGGAACGGTTGCTGTAGAGGATGCAGTTCTGGGGGTCAACCTCCAAGGCCTCGTTGTACAGCACGATTGCAGTGTGGAAATCACCATCATGGCAAGCCTGGTTGCTCTGGCGAACCTTCTCCACAAATTCAGCTTTGCTCAACATGGGACTGTCAGGACTTTTTCTTCCCAGAGATTTTGATCCAAAGACAGAAATCTGGGAGGGGCAAAGGGAGAAATCATATGTTACTGTTAAGAAATGCTACTTAAAAAAATGGAAAAAAAATCAAACTATCACAAACTGTACAGCAGAAATTAAAGCCTCCAGCATCATTGCCTAACAATTTTACTTGAAAAAGTAAATTGTTTATCTATTGATATCTCTTTTGGGGGGTAAAAAAGTAACAAAAAAAAAGCCTTACAAAACATATAATTACCTATGAAGGATGTCTTTTAGACACAACAGCAGCTGTAGTCTGTTTACATATGCTGCACTCTATACACAAGTGTTTTCCTCTTCAGCCTAACTATTTGATTCTGAGGCACAAAGCATAATTGCCAGGTAAAGAAGGTTCTCTGAACAGGTGGCAAGTGTGAACATGAAGATGATGCTGGTACATCTGAAGTTTGATGTGCAGATCACACAGAAGCACATGCATGCACAGACAATGGAAGAATGTATAAATTCTGTTCAAACCAAAGAACTTGCATTGGTACATTTGCTCACAAACCTCTACATCTAGTTACCTGCAGCTGCAAATTGTTCATAAATGGGAAGGGAAGGATGAGTCTTTAAAACAAGGTATACTCACAGAAAGTAGTGGGACACGATTTATTTTAACAACAGAACAGTCATCATTGGCAGAGCCTTCCCAGATTGACAACTTCATTCAATACAGAATAACAAAGAATATGTGTTTGCTTTCTAAATATAAAGATTATTATTTAAAGTGAACTGTAGAAAGGCCTAGTTCCATTGATTCTGGTACACCCTTTCTTCATTCCACATTTCCCTCAGCCAGTCCTTTGTAGTCAGTAATGTTTCTGTCATGCAAAACTTACTCTCTCCCAAGGACCCTCAAGAACTCAGCAAGAACCTCTTTGTCCAACTCTGATCACAAGGCAGTTGTGAATTGTGCAGTAACTGTATTTGGCAACAGGCAACACAATACATATGGTAACATACAAACTACTTGGAAATATTCATTGAAGGTTTAGACTACTATAGTTAAGATTGGTGTCATCTAGTTTTAGTCCTGCAGACTGAAAAAGGTTAAGAATATCAAGTATTGTCACCACAACACAAAAACTGCAGAGCTTAAATATATTACCAGAGCCAGCTGAGGCATATTTATAAGGGTGGAAAGGGAAGTAAGCTGCAAACTGACATCCTGTCTCAAGCATCAATTTGTCTATAGACTTTTCTTTTTTTTCTCCTTAAGTCAAAAACAGTAACAGAAAAGCATCAAGTTAGAAACCACTGATTTCTTGTCTTATTATTATACCCATTCTTTTGTGACAAGTGTTGGTCCAAATTTTTTCTAAACTTCTCTATTGAAGGAGACTCCATGCTTTACTTAACTACTACAAGCTAACATGTAACTTTTATTATTATATTATTATAATTATGAACAGCATTATAAAAAGCAAATTTCTGCATCCTCAAAATTCCTTATCATGTGCAGTACAACTTTAAATGCACCGGATACTTACTTGCTACTTCAATCAAGTTTACAAACAGCAACTTCATACATTCCCAAGTGCTGTCAGGAAAAATGGCTGTACTTTGAGCAACCACACAAACGTTAGAGCTGAACACATTGCTTTGTCCAAGCAGTGCAATAACTCACACATTTTTGAGCATCTGACCACCAACTTCTTCACATGAAGAGTTTGCTGTGGTCTGAGGAGTTGCAAGAACTGAGTATGAAGATTCAGCAGCTATTTCATGGATAGATGTTTCAAATACAAAGGCGAGGAAACCCTGAGAAAGTGAATTCATCACCAGAAGGGCTGGAGGTACTGCAGGAAATGGGGCTGGTGAGTACCCAGGTGCCAGGGGCAGCAGCAGCAGCTTCCCCATGTTTTTTTAAAGGCAGCTGCCATCTCCCTCTCAGTGTATTTCCTGGTCACTGACCTGTGCCAGGGACAACAAAAAAGACCAGGTGTTGGGTAGTTCCCTCCCTTTTATCACATTCAGAGTGAATTACTGCAGCTTCCACAAGCAGTATCACAACTAGTCATGAACTCAAGTTCTTCAGAGATAGATACTTCAAGAAATAGATTCCTTTACCAGATGCAGTAACTGCCCCCAGCGGGAGGCTTGGCTGGTGCAGAGGCAGAGCCACATCACCCTGGAGAGCCCAGGGCCATGGCAGGAGTGGCATCTCAGCCCGACCACAGGACTGTGCTCCCAGCCCACCAGAGCTGCTTGCCCAGGCCCAGCCTGCCCAGGCCCAGCCTGCCCAGGCCCACTGACAGCTACCAAGCCCTTGTAGCAGGAACCTCTGCGAGGGCACAGCCTCGAGAAGCACCAGTGAGACAAGTCCAACAACAGCTGTCTTTTATGGCAGTTTATTATGCACAAACAAATGAACACACAAAACTCCAGAATCATCCTGCGAGTCTGTAACAACAAGGAGAATGCGAGAGGAGACATCCTCTCAATCCAAGAGAAGTGCCTTCTGCCCCAAACATGCTATGACACTAATCTCATGAAGAAAAAGAAAACTATTTTAAAGGAAACTATGATGGTAATCTGTGGAATATGTTATTATTTAATCTCTGCTATCATGAGAACTACGTAAGGCAATAAAACACCACTAGGCAAAGAAAAAACCACAGAATAGTAAAACTGAGTCACTGGCACACAAACCACCAAAAAAAAAAAAAAGATAATGATGATGGAGCCAACACACAAAAAGTACTCATTAAAAAGCCATACCTGGTTTCCAGTCACCACTGCTCTTCTCTTGCTAATATAATGGAAGGTAATGGCAATGCACATACTTGGGCTGCCTAACATTTTATTATAGAAGGTGCCTGGATGTACTACACCAATGCTACAGAAGTTCCTTAGTGCAGCAGAACAAAAAAGGTTCTAATGAAGTACACAGAAGAGGATCTAGCAGAGAAAGTCTGAGTAGGAGCTCAAGTATTTCTGATAAGGGAGAAGATGGCACAAGCTTCTCAGCATTACTCCTCCAAGCCAGCATCAGGCAGCAGAAAACAGCTCCTACTTCTGAGATCATCTTAGACAGAGAGTCCCACAGTATCTGTTTCAGATCAGACTCAGCAACGAATTCCCTTTACTGGTGAAAAAGCCTCCTCTGGTAGAAAGTGCTCAGGATTCAATGCTGCTGACCAGGCAAGGGGAGTGTTAAACAATTTTCTTTGGACTTTTTCTTTTCAAGAAGAAATAAACTCCCAACAGCCAAAGCAAACAGGAACTTGAACACACACCAAAACCTACCCTACAAGAACTTTTAGATTCCCAGATCAGGCTTGCTAAACCTAGTTCTTGCTACATAACATTCACCTAATAAAAGAAGTGCTCATACACACTGAAAGATGTGGGAGTCTGAACAGCACATTGCCATCCTGAAAGCCATAGGGAGCAAATTCCCAGTGAGTTCAGTAAGATGAGTGAGAAGAGATAACAGCAAATCCACATTCTGCTCCAAGACAAGAGGACAAGAGAAAACAGTGTGGTACAACAGAGTGAAGAGAATGCTTTATCAAAGAACCAATCTTACAACTTAAGAGTTTGTTCGTTTTGTATGTAATCTCTCTTATTTAATGCTATATAATTCAAATAAATACACCTTACATAGATGATGTCTTGGCTGGCAAGTCCGTAATTAATTTTAACAAACTCATTATAAATTAAAAAAAAAAGACTTCAGGTGTGCTATGTATTTTAAATTATCTAAATAGCTCAAGAAACTTCATGAAGCATCAGAAAGAGGAAAAAAATAAAAAGGGGCAAGCAGAAAAATAGGTATTCCAAATGCATTCTGAAAAAAGTGACAGTAACTTACACTAAATACAAGTTTCCAAAATCAGCTCAAATGTGTAACTGAGCTTCCATTTCTATGAAAAAATCTCTATGTTTTGTATTCTAATCTGAACACTTTTGCAAAATACTTCAATTAAGAAATAAAATTAAATTTTCAACTAAATACTCCAAGAAAGAACTAAGTTGTACTTATGCTATTTTTAAATACTATTGAGAAACTAACCTGATATCACTGCAAACACTCCGAAAAATTCTATTTGCACCATGTATGCAATGCAATCTTCAATCTCATGCCAAATGTGATTATTTACAGTAATTGAAGAGCATGCTGAAAGCCTAAAACAAACTCAAAAGTTCAAATTTCCCAGATTCTTACCAATCCCATTACAGAATGCCCTTGTAAATCAGGAACACTCCCTCAGCACCAACATACAGAATGTTACTGTCAATCATTTCCAATGAAGGATATCACCGAGTCAAAATTCTTAAAGAATGGGAGAAGCAGAGTGAAAAAATGGTACAGAGGAAGTAGACAGTAATGCAAAAATGGAGCTGAAGGAGACTAAGAAATTAAAGCAGAAAGGAATTCATTTTTCTATCAGGAAACAGTATGACACTGAGACATGGAAAATAAATAAAAGTTGACCTCCTAAGTCTAAAGACTTGCTTGCTTCCACCACCATGCAAGGTATCTAAAACTAATGTAAAAGAGAGCACTAGTATAAACTAAAGGGAGCAAAAAATATTGAATTTAGTTATTGTTATAATTAAATTGCAAACTATCAATGAGAAAGAAGACCTTTCTCTCTGACCTGTGGAGGGAGTGATGAATCAGTAATGCTGCAAAATCCAGGCCTGAACAGGAACCTCACTCTAAGAACACCTATGAGGGCAACAGGGCTACCTGTTCCCTGGGTTTTGCTATCTGCAACAAACCATTCCACTGCAGTAGTCCAACTGTTGTCTCTGAAGGGACATGTACCACCAGGAGTGCTGGTCTGTCATCACAAGAGCAGCTCCAGCACCTGCCAATATGCAGGCAAGTATCAGGTATCTCACCTGCAACCTCTCATTACAGCACTCCATCTCAAGTACCGACCCGCCCAGTTGTCATGAAGGTAACTGGTATTCAGGCAGGGAAGAAAAGACACACAGTGGACAAGGAAGAGGTTTTCCACTTCAGTCAAGAGGGGGATAACAGGATATGGGGAAGCAGCCAGAAAAGAAGACTTGATCCACTTCCAACAGAACTCCTCGCACAGACTGCTGCTGGTGCAGTGGATTCCACCTCTCAAAAACCGAGATTTAGATAGCACAGAGTACATACAAATAAGTGTTAATGATGATTATCCCTAATGATAATCAGTCATCTTACATAGTAATATGATCTAGAACCTCCAAAAACATGTGCCTGTGTGCTTAGATCGGACAACACCTCCCTCCCAAAAACAGAACCTGACTGCTGACAAAAATCTTTTAATGTTCATGGTACACCCACTCATCCATTTACCATTAAAATCTTTTCAAAGAGCCTGTAAAGGGTTCCGTTAGCACCTGAGGAGCTCTTGTACCACACAAGAAGAAAGCACAGGAAGGATGATGTTATCTAAGACTGTGAAAACCTCCGGGAAAAATGAAAGACATTCAAAAAGAAAACGACCACCTTCAAGAAAAGAGGAAGGACAAGAAGGTATAGGCACACAGCTGTTTCAACTTTCTATTCACTGGGACAACCAGGGGCATCCCTACGGCCGCAACATCAAACTACAGGAGAGTGGGCTGCTGACCGGGTTAGTGTCTCTTACCCTTGATCACCAGTTCAGTGTTCCAGTGCATGGACAGAGCCACATTCATGACATTTGCTGTCATCCAGGATGCACTGACTGAATACGATCTCCAGAACCCAAGCTCTGTTGGTAACAAAGCTCTCATAATCGAGTTCATGACAATTTCCCCGCGGCCGGTGTGCCAGCCTGAGAACGCGTGTCTGTGCCACTGCAGCACTCTAAGGAGCTCTGCAGCGCTGCGAAGTACACCTGACACGTTCACCGTCAAACTTTGGAGAGTGTAACGAGGTAAGTTTCAGGTTTGCTCACCGGGGCCGCCCAGAGCGGGCAGGATGCTCACGCCGACACCCGAGCTCTCCGCCCGCGAGGGTCCCGCTCCAGCGAGCGGGGACACACAACCAGGCCCGGCCCCTCCGCCCCGCAGCCACCGCGCTGCGCCGGGACCCGCCGGGACCCTCGCCC
>WEIV01015905.1:0-14668 GCA_013390005.1 Calyptomena viridis
CCAGTTCCACCCCTGCCATGGCACCAGGAAGGGTGATAATTCCTAATTCCAGTGATAATTCCTGTATTCCTCAGCCTTTGGACTTCAATTTCCCCCTCTGCACTTGCAAGTCAATGAATGACACCAAAAACTGCTCCAAAAAGTGTTTCCATGAAGGAAACCCAGAGCCAAAAACAGCTTATCAAGCCCAGCTGCTGCTTATCACCCCTGGAACATCTGGCTTTCACATCTGGTGAGCATAAATAACTCTTTTCTTTTCCTTTATTGGTGTCCTCTGGAACATCCAAACAATGCCCAGAAGAAAAAAGAGAAACTGTAAATAAATTTTACAATGTCATTAAGAGCATTCACATGAAGGGGAAATTATTTTGGAGGGGCTGCCAGTTCTTAATAAATTGCCATTATTCTGGTGTTTTTACAAAGACCACGAGGAAAAATACAAATAAAAAAAATAAAAAGGAGGAAAAATGAGAAGTGATGGAAGAATGGAAACATTGAATGTCACTGTTCAAATGTTTCTTTTCATAATAAATATTTCTAGGCTGTTCTCAGCCAAGATTTTTGATTTTTTTTGTCATTATTTTGATGGCTTTTCTAAAGTCAATGGCATTAAAAAAGCCCAGGAGTCTGAATTATTCCTGGATTTCTGTGTTCCAACAGGTTTTTTGGGCTCAGAGGTGACTCCAAACCCACAAACTCAGCTTTTTCCAGCTGATCTGTCACACTCAATCCCCCTAAAACTAGAAAGATTCCTTTATCCCTTATTCCCAGTTACTGGTGCCTTAATTGTTTGAATTTCTTGGAAGTTTTTACCAAGATTTCTGCTCAACCACCCAAATTTTCCCCTGGAGCTCAAACTGATCCTTTGTGGAACATCATCTCCTGGATGCTCCTGGTTTAACTCTCCAGGCTTTGCAAGGAAATTCCTCAATCTCTGTATCAACGAGGTTTCATGGAAAACCATCATTTTGGGCAGCAATGAGGATTTTTTCCCACAGAATTCCTGTCACTGAACATTGTGGGAATAAAGGTTTGTATCTCAGGGGTCCCAGTTTTCCTGGGTTTTAAGTTTCTCATTTTTTTAAGGCATCAGATAAATTCTCTGTGTCTAATTTAAAGTCTCCATGTGCTTCATTCCTGCCCTCAGGGATTCTAGGAAGCTGCTTGGAATCTCCCAAACTGGAGGAACTGCTGATAAAGGTGACTCTGGAATGGGGTGTGGAATGTGTGGTTGTCCTGGAAATGTCACATTGGAAATAGAGATTTTTCCAATAGTTTCCAATCCCCTGTTGGAAAATCGGGTGTTAAGTGACAAATGGTGGGTGAAGCTCCAGGAAAGCAGGAATAGGAGCACACTGGGAATAACACCAGGATTGGGGGCTCCTGGATTCAGGTTTGGAAATTTTATGGAATCATGGAATGGTTTGGGTTGGGAAGGACCTTAAAGCTCATCCAGCTCCAACCCCTGCCATGGGCAGGGACACCTTCCACTGGCCCAGGAAGTGGGAATATCAATATTCCCTGGATGACATTCCCAATGGGAAGTTCCTGAGTAGGTGGTGGAGGGAATAAGGTCAGAAAAAGGGGGTTGCAACACTTTGGGTGGAAGAGCAGGGACTGGGCTGGAAGGTTTTCCTTCCTTCTCTAAGGAAAGAATCCCAGAATCATGGAATTCCAGAGTGGTTTGGGTTGGAAAGAACCTTAAAGCTCATCCAGTTCCACCCCTACCATGGACAGGGACAATCCCACTATCCCAGGTGGCTCCAAGCTCCATGAAATGAAAAAAAAGCAGGAAAAAGCCCAACCAGATGGACATTTGGCCAACACTCATGGACAGACTGGGATTGCTGGGAGGTCCTGGGCAGGGCCATGGGTTGAACTCAATGATCCTTGGGCATCCCTTGCAGCTCAGGATATTCCATAATTCCATGAAAACCCTCCTGCTCATGCCCTTCTTTACCCACCACAGTTTAGGCCCTGAGGCCTGACCGAGTTCTGGCCTTTTTTTGCACCAGAAATGCTTTTCCAATGAAACAAACCCAGATCCCAGTGAGCCAAAGGGAATCCAAAACCCTGGATGTGCTCCCATGTTGCTTCATGGGGCAGTTTTAATGACTAATTAATTCCTAATTACATATGAAACACCCTGGTACTTTGATCTCCACCAAGAACTGGAAGTTTCTGTTGTTCTGATCTCACTGGGGTGTTTTGTGCCTGATTAATTGAATGTATTGTCTTGGCTGAGTGTTGATTTACTTGCTGAATTCGAGATTAAGTTTAATAAAACCCTCAGTGCAGGCTGGTTTAGGGCCATGGGGTGTCATGTGATTGCTTTGGTTTTGTTGGACTTCAGGAGGAAACTTCTGGCACAGGGAAAGCTTCTCACTTCCCTCCAAGTGAGGGGACAATGACAGAGATTCAGCAGAAAAATGACTTTATTGAACTCACACGGACACAGAAAACAAGGGGAAATATCAGAGCAAAATGGTCTCACTCAGGGCCAAGAGCAACAAAAAGTGTCTTTGGGTTTAATTCCCAGGGAAAAGGAAGAGGTGGGAATTTTAGGGAAAATAAAATGCAGGTGTCAAGGATTCAGACACTCCCTGTGCCCTGGGATGATCCCACTGGGAAGGGGGGATTCTGTCCCTGTGTCCCCTCAGGTGAGATTCCACCTGCAGAGCTGCTCCAGCCCTGGGAACAACAGCACAGGGATGTGGAAATGTTGGAATGAGGCCAGAAAAGGCCAGGGAGATGCTCCAAGGGCTGGAGCTCCTCTGCTCTGGGACAGGCTGGGAGAGCTGGGAATGTTCAGCTGGAGAAGGGAAGGATCCAGGGAAACCTCAGAGCCCCTTCCAGAGCCTAAAGGGGCTCCAGGAGAGCTGGGCTTGGGAGAAGGGATGGAAGGACAGGACACAGGGAATGGCTTCCCACTGCCAGAGGGCAGGGAGAGCTGGGAGATTGGGAAGGAATTCCTGGCTGGGAGGGTGGGGAGGGGCTGGGAGAGAATTCCCGGAGAAGCTGTGGCTGCCCCTGGATCCCTGGAAGTGTCCAAGGCCAGGTTGGATCCCCTGGGATAATGGAAGGTGTCCCTGCCCAGGGAAGGGGTGGCACTGGGTGGGATTTACACCTTTCCAACCCAACTCCCTCTGGAATTCTCTCTGAATATCAGCCCTGTTCTTCACCACCACCGTTTCCTTCCACCCTTCCTCTTTTCCCACAGCTGGGACAGGGAAATGTCACCATGAAATTCCTCCTGGCTGAGGAAGGGGCTCGGAGTGCTGGGAAAAGCCTTGTGGAGCTCCATGGAAGCAGGGCAGGGAGCTGGGAATGCTGCTGGACATCCAACGTGCCACCAACCACTGCTCCAGCTGCTCAGATGTCCCCAAATTCCCAGAATCCCTGACCCCGGGGCTTTGCAGTGGAATTCCAACCAGGAGCAGCTGCAATTCCAGTGTTTTTTCCTTCCTCTCCCCCCTGGAGCAGTAGCTCCATGTTTGGAAGAACATCCTGCTCGGACTCAGCAGAAGTTAAAGGACTTGTGGAGCTGGTGGTGCCTGTGCTGGGAGCAGCCCAGGGGGGATATTTCCTCTCCAATTCCAAACTGGAAACTGCAAGTGGATCCAGCTTGCAGGAAGTGCAGAGAGACATGGGAACAGGGAGATGCTGGAATGTTGATCAGGGACTTTGAGCTGCCCTGAGCAGGGAAGTCAATCCTGGCTCCCTGTCTGGAATTGGAGAGTTCCAGGAGCTGCTCCTACTCTGGGAAGTCAATCCTGACTCCCTGTCTGGAATTGGAGAGTTCTATGAGCTTCTCCCACCTTGGGAAGTCAGTCCTGGCTCCCTGTCTGGAATTGGAGAGTTCCAGGAGCTGCTCCCACCTTGGGAAGTCAATCCTGGCTCCCTGTCTGGAATTGGAGAGTTCCAGGAGCTTCTCCCACCTTGGGAAGTCAATCCTGGCTCCCTGCCTGGAATTGGAGAGTTCCAGGAGCTGCTCCCACCTTGGGAAGTCAGTCCTGGGAGAGTTCCAGGAGCTTCTCCTACCCTGGGAAGTCAATCCTGACTCCCTGTCTGGAATTGGAGAGTTCCAGGAGCTTCTCCCTCCTTGGGAAATCAATCCTGGCTCCCTGTCTGGAATTGGAGAGTTCCAGGAGCTTCTCCTACCCTGGGAAGTCAATCCTGACTCCCTGTCTGGAATTGGAGAGTTCTATGAGCTGCTCCCACCTTGGGAAGTCAGTCCTGGCTCCCTGTCTGGAATTGGAGAGTTCCAGGAGCTTCTCCCATCTTGGGAAGTCAGTCCTGGCTCCCTGTCTGGAATTGGAGAGTTCCAGGAGCTTCTCCCACCTTGGGAAGTGGCATTTGGCTCTTCCAGGTTGACAGTGGGTGGTGCTGGCACAACACGAGCTCCAGTTCTGTCCCATCCTTTGGAAAAGACACACATGGATCTGTCCCTTCCTTCCTTTGATGTTAAGGGCCAGCCCAGCCCTGGTTAATGTCCTGTGGACAAGGAGGACAAGGCAATTTTGGACTTTTTTAAGGAAAAAAAATGGCATTTTGCTTTGCCTCTGTGAGTAAAACCCAAACTGGCACTTCCAGACTCCACAGCACCACGGAGTTTTCTCCAATATCAGCTTCCAGAAGGCTGGAGTTCCATTTCCAGGGAGATTTCACAGCAGCAGGATGAGACAAAAGGATGCTCAGCAGGCCTGGAAGGTCCTTCCTCTCCTGATAATCCCAAAAAACCAGAGGGGGGGCTCTTTGCAGAGGGGACCACACCGAAGTTCTGTTGGAAGGTGAATTCCCAACCCAGGCATCCCATTTATCTGCCCTCAGTGATTTAAACCCCAGCTGGAAAATATGAACTCCCAAGTCACAACTGGCATCTAAATTATACACTTGAGATGCCCCAGCCCTTTTTTTTTTTAAATTCAGTTATAAAAATTATAATCCTGAGGGATGTGAGAGGAGTTTGGGCAGAGAGGGGATGTGGAAACAGAGTCTCTCACATGCTGCTTGACATTTCAGTAATTCTTCTTTCAAAAGCACAGTTTTCCCAGCCAAGTTTGCAGGATATGAAGTTTAAGCTTCTCAAAAATCAGTCTGGGTAGAGAAACAGCTCTTTCCTGGGTGTTTGTGCTGTCACAGTGTCCTATTCCCACTTGGCTTCAAGCCTGGATGTTCCAGCATGAGGAATGTTGTATTTGGTGATGTCATGGACTCAGGTCATTGTGAATGAAAGGGATTTATATTAAAAAAAATCTATTTCATTCACCTATTGGATATTTATAAACTCTGGGATGTGACCACAGCAAAAGTAAAATTTTAAAAAGTGCATTTTAAAGTGTTTGTGGGAATAAAGTGTCTCATGAGAGAAATGGAGAAGAAAATGTGCCTCAATCTCCAGTGCTGAGAAATAATGGTCACTATAACAAATGTGTGAAGAGTGGGAATCTGATTTAGGCCCCAGGAGATTAACCTGGATTAGAATGGAATTAGAACCTGGATTAAAATGGAATTAGAACCTCTTTTTCCATTTCCCTGCACTGTTGGATCCTTCTGAAATGATGGGAAGGCCCAGGTGGCCTTGGACACTTCCAGGGATCCAGGGGCAGCCACAGCTTCTCTGGGAATTCTCTCCCAGCCCCTTCCCACCCTCACAGCCAGGAATTCCTTCCCAATATCCCATCTATCCCTGGGAAGCCATTCCCTGTGTCCTGTCCCTCCAGCCCTTGTCCCAAGTCCCTCTCCAGCTCCTGGAGACCCTTTAGGCTCTGGAAGGAGCTCCAAGGTTTTCCTGGATGCTTCCCTTCTCCAGGTGAACATTCCCAGCTCTCCCAGCCTTTGGATCATCTCCATGGCCTTTTCTTGCCTCATTCCAACATCTCCACATCTTCTGATGGGATTCCCAGAACTGTCATTCAATTCCCCTTTGGCTACACCCCCTTTTCCCACCTGGAAAGGGGGATTTGGCAGGTTCTGAGTTTTCCTGGGAATTTCCAGCTGCCCTGTTTTCAGCCTTGACAGGCACAAAGTGCTCCTTCCTCGTGTCATGGGTTGAAATCCTGGTTATTTTGGTTTTCCATGGCATGGATCTCCATCAGGTGTGGAGGAAGGATCCATGGAAATGCTAAATCCAGCCCTCCCTGCTGAGGAATTTCCAGAGGGATGGAGCCAGCTCTGGTCAGTGGCTCTGAGACCACATTCAATCTTTAAGGTCCTTCCAACCCAAACCATTCCAGGATTCTAAAATGCTGGAAAAATGCACCAGCAATTCTTCAGCAATGCCAAGAGTTGGTGAATTCCATGTCCTGCTCACAGCTCATTTCCATGTTCCATGCAGTTCCATGGAAAGGCCTGGATGGTATTTAAGTTCCTTTCCATTCCAAACCCTTCTGGGATCCCCTGATGATTCCAGGATTGACAGAAGGAATTTTTACCCCCTGTTTGCAGCAGTGAAACTGGCCTGGGGTGGATGAACCCTCCTTTGCCCTCACCCACATCCTGACTCCCACAGAAACTCCTCTTGGTTGGAATTCCATGTTTCCTGGCACACTTTTCCTAGAAATCTCTGTTCTGTGGATATTTGTCCCCCCCAAAAAAGGTACCAATGGACAGTGTTTATATACCTGGAAACTCATTATTTAGGGCTTTTCCTTATTAATTTTCCAATTGATCTTTAGTTTTCTCAGGAACAGCCAAAGAAAAGTGAAGGGAAAATTAGGATTTTAAAAGGCACCGTGGCTTTGAGCTTCACTGCTCTTCCACCCCTTGGGTTTTACACAAAACCCACCCCAAGGAGGGGGGGAATAAACAAAAGAATTTTCTTCTCAGCATCTGCTGGGCCTCAGAACCACAAATAAAAGCTTTGGGAGCTGAAATGAGTGGTTTTCTCTCTCCCTTCCTTTGTGAGGTGCAGTGGAGGAAGCAGATTCAGGATCCTCTGGCAAAATCTCCTGGTGGCATCATGATTTCATTGGGGCTGTAAATGAGCTAAGAGGCTAATTGTGTGTTCAGGAAGGAAAACACATTCCAAACATGCCCACAGGTGTGGGATTAACCCTTTCCCAGGCTTTGGAGCAGTGTAGAGCAGGCTCAGTTCTCTGGGAGCCGGGAAGGGAAGGATTTAATCCCCCAGTTGCTGCTGGTAATTGCAGCTGGATTTTCTCCTGATTCATCTGCAATGCAAACAGGGCAGGGGTGGGTTTGCTTGTTTGCTTGGCTGCTGGTGGCTGGGAATCAAAGAATTCCGGAATCATTTGGGTTGGAAAAGAGCTCCAGGATGGCGGAGTCCAAGCTGTGCCCCCTCCCCACCTTGGCACTGAGGGGCACATCCCTCCTTCCTTGGCCACCCCCAGGGATGGGCACTGCAACCCTCCCTGGGCANTCCCATGTGGAAACACCAGCACAGGAATTCAGAGACCCTGCAGATCAAACATTCCTTGAGTCAAACAGCTTTCAAAACATTGATGTTTTCTGGAATCTTCTCTTGATGTTTTCTGGAATCTTCTCTCGATGTTTTCTGGAACTTTCTCTCGATGTTTTCTGGAACTTTCTCTCGATGTTTTCTGGACATGCCAATATTGACAGCACAAAATGAGGACATGAAAACATTTCCCTGAACTCATACCTTAAATTTCACCCTCAGTCAAAGAGCTTCTGACTCAGTTTGCCACTTTTCATGGAACAGCCAAGCCATTTATGTCCCTGCCCATTCCCATTCCTGACGGGAACCACAAGGCCGTGGTGCTGTGGCACAGAAACATGACCTGGTTTACAGCAGGATTGTTCCCTGTATCCAGCTTGGAAATGACTCCCAGACAGCTTTTCTTACACTTCCATCTGCAGAAAGTCATCACTTTTGGCAAGGACAGCCTGGAGTGTGATAAATCAGCATCGATCTGACTCCAGGTTCTCCTGGAATTTGTCATTGCAGAGGGTTCTTTGTCATGGCCATGACAAGGAAAAGCAATGCTGCAGTTATTTAGAGTTTAGGCCATTTTTTCTGCAGGAAAACCTCTCCAAAGGAAGTGTTTTCAACCTGGAAGGGAGAGAAAAAGGTCTGTAAAGAGGCTTTTCTTTAACACCCACAGAACCCACCAAAGGAAGCACAAAATAGGGCAGAGTGGATCATGGAATCACAGATTTGGGTTGGAAAGGACATTAAAGATCCCCCAGTGCCACCCCTGCCATGGACAGGGACACCTTCCACTGGCCCAAGTGACTCCAACCTGGCCTTGGACATTCCAGGGATGGAGCAGCCCCAACTTCTCTGGGCAGGCAACAATTTTCTGCTGCCACTGAACTTATCCAGGGAAAGGTTTTCAGATGGATTCAGGTCTTGGAGAGCCTTAAGTCACCTGGAAAACCATGGCCTGTGTTCCCTGTTATTCACCAGATGACCTGGAGCAAGACTGGATTTAGGAAATCTTTAACCAGAGAGAACCTGTGCTGGTTCTACTGGAGCAGCTCAAATCCATCCTGGATGGAGATAAGGCTGGAAAAACCAAGGCCAGAGCCTTTGGTGGTTTATTTTTCCCATTTAGGGACAGATTTTCAGGAAGCTGGTGGCATCCCCTGCTCCCAGTTCACAGCTATGACCTGGATGTGCTGCAGACTTCAGGTCTTTCCTTCTTTTCTCTGGAAAACAGAGGGAAAAACCACAGCACACAAACCATGAGCTTCCTGTTGCAATCCCAGAAATGTTTCATGGAGATGAAACATTTGTTCCCTGTGGTGCCATTCCACTCCTGAGCCCCTCAGTGCCAGGAGGGAAGAGTGTGACATCCATAAAACCTTTAATTCCTGCCATTTTTCACGGCCCAAACACCAGGAAAAAAACCTCTCAAGTTTATTGAGAGGAAACCAACTGGAGGAACTGGACACTTCCCAAAAAAGAATAAGAGGGATTGAAGGAAGGTGTATTTAAGGGGGAAAATTCTGGTTAATGTGGCTCCACCACCCAGCAGAAATATGTAGGAATAAGTGAGAACAAGACTGTTCATGTAGGGGAGAACCAAATTATCCTGTCACAAGGTGTGATGAAATCCTGAGTAATTTGGGGGTGATGCAAAAACTTCCACTCATTCCAGAAAGGTTTGGATGCAACCTGAAGTATAAATTGAATATTACAGAGAATTCAGTGTTCAATAAAGTGGTTGGGAAGTGGTTTTCACCTTGGGAAAGGGTCTCTATGGAAAGATTTCTTCCTTGTTGGACTTGTGAGAATCATCATTCATCAAAACAAGGGTAAAACAGACTCTCAGACACAATTCCTGAGCTGGAAAATCCCAGGATCACCAAAGCTGGAAAAGACCTTCAAGAGCATCCAGTGGAATGAAGTGACCTGGATTAAAATTGATGGTTTGAGGGAAAGGTAGGAAGGGAAAGGAGACCTGGAGGTGGGAAAGGGGACAAGGAGCAGGAGGGATGGGATGAAATGTTCTTCCAACCCAAACCATTCCATGATTCCATGATCCCATGACCAGGGCATGGCCAGCATAATTCAGAGACTCTTTTAAGACTCTTTTCTCCAAGGCAGCAAAAAAGAGACAGTGGAAAAGACAAACCACTGTCCCAGAGAGGGGGAATTAAACACACAGGATCCAAGTTCTGGAACACAAAGAGAAAAAGGACTTGGAACTCTGGTACTTTCCAATGATTGCCCCCAAAATTGCCATTTTTAAGCTAATTTGTAAAGCCCCACTGGTTTCAGTCCCTCAGCCAAACCTCCAGCATCATTTCCCTCCAGGGAGGAGCTGTGGAGATTAAAAATAAACCCCATTTTTCCAAAAGACTTTATGTTTGCAAAGGCTTTTGTTTCTCCATTGGGAGATAATTCCTCCTTCCAGAGTGATTGGGGTAAATCCTTGGATATATTTGAAGTAACTCCTGTGATTTAAGGCAGGAAATGTGATCATGGAGCAGCTTCAACTCAACTCAAACTTCAACCCAAACTTCAACCTCAAGTTCCATCTGAAAAGTGTCCTCAGAAGAACAAGGTCCAACATTCCCAGATCTAACTAGGCCAGCCTAGAAATAATCCTGAGCCAGGTCTTGTTCTTTCCCCAACGGGGTAAATTCTTACCTGAGGGTTGGGAGAAATCCTCAATAAATTAATAAATTGGTTTATGCTCAGAGAACACTGTGAAGGCTGAAATATTGTCACATATTTCTGTGGAAATGGGTCAATTCCTGTAGATTTGGGACTCTGGCTGGCCTGGGATAGACATGGGAATGCTGGATACCTTGTTCTGTTGTATCTTCACTTCCAGGGATGGGGCAGCCACCTGGGAATTCTCTGGGAATTCTATTCCAG
Source organism: Calyptomena viridis (assembly GCA_013390005.1). NCBI lineage: Eukaryota > Metazoa > Chordata > Aves > Passeriformes > Eurylaimidae > Calyptomena > Calyptomena viridis. Next base: position 10,313 of record WEIV01015905.1, read on the forward strand.
CCCTTCACCTCATCTTCATTCCCAGGGAAGATTCCTTCCCAATATCCCATCTTTCCTGCCCTCTGGCAGTGGGAAGCCATTCCCTGTGTCCTGTCCCTCCAGCCCTTGTCCCAAATCCCTCTCCAGCTCTCCTGGAGCCCCTTTTGGCTCTGGAAGGGGCTCCAAGGTCTCTCCAGGCTGAACATTGGAAGCTTTGTCTTCTTTTTGTGTTTACACCCAACACGATTCCAAGTGCTCCGAGACTCACGAGACCCTGGAATTCCAAGCCAAAGAGTTTCTCCAGTGCTTCCCATTGTTTTAGACAGATCTGGACCTTCCAGACCCCTGGCTGGGCAGGAGAACAGATGGAAAACCCCAGAGCCAATGCATTCCTAGAGAACTCCTTGTTTCAGGAAGCTTTGATGGGTTAAGACGTGAGGGATTTATCCCAAAACAGTGGCAGGATGGATTTCATTTCAAACATCAAGACAAGATGCTCTTCCCTCCCCTCATGGCTCTGGCTGTTATCCTGCGGTTTTCTCACGGCTCAGGCCAGGATTTTCCAGCCTTTTCCTCTCCCAGATGACAAATTTTTGGAGGCCAAACACTCGGTGACCCCAATGGCTCCTTTTGTTTGACTCCACATCTTCCACAGCACTGTTGGATTCCTTCCCTTCTCTTATTATTCCTTATTATTCCCCGGGCTCAGCAGCCTCAAGGTGGTCTGTGCTTTCCCAAATCACCCTTTGGATGAGGTTGCCTGGAAAATCGAGGTGCCTCCTGGAAGTTGAGTGACTGGAATTTCTTCCCAGGTGAGGCCAGAGGGTTTGTGGAATCCAGGAACCAAGTGCTGCCTTTTTATCCTCTTTTATTCTTTTTATCCTTTTTTATTCTTTTTATCCTGGGAATCAGGGATTTCCTGTTACATCCTCCAGAATCCAGAATTTCCCCCTGTGCCATTCCATGACTTTCCTTCTGGTGTTGTCCACCCCTTTCTGTTTTGCACAGAGTTTTTGGGCTCATCCCACAAATTTCCACCTTCCTCAAAATCTACCAGAATCCTCCATGGAGGGATTCCTTTGGTTGAACTCTGTGGGACACGGATGAGAGGAAAAAAAAGCTGTCCATCCATTTTGGGGAAGGAGGTTTCTGGTTTTAGGGTTTTCCATTTCCCCTCCAAATCTCCACATTTGTGTCTTCACAGGGTGAGAGGCTTGAGCTGAAACCTCATCCATGGTTGTGCATTTTACTCTTCTGTTAAAAAAAACCCAAAAAACTACCATGGGGGAATTTTCTAGATTCCATCCAATCCATAATAACTTTTGAAAAGTTAATTTGCTGCAGCTGCTTTCAAACTCCTCCTAAGGCCACAACTCCACACGATTACACAACCACAGCAGCTTTTATGGCTGAGTGGAAACACTCCTCTGGTTTGGTTGTTCAACAAAAGCCAATATTTGCTTTAAAGATTCCCTTGGATTTTTCATCCACTTTGCCTGGAAATCTCACTTCACCTGCTTTAGGAAGTGCTTCTTGCCACGTTTCTGAGAGGTTTAAAGGATGTTGTGGCCAAATTGTGTGGGAAGGGAGGAAGGGTAAGGATTGTTTCCCTGGGCTGAGGTGACACTTCCAGGGATTCTGGGAATCAGGGAAGAGAGACCTGGAGGGGCTGGAGCGTGTGCAGGGAAGGGAAGGGAGCTGGGAAGGGGCTGAGGGAGCTGGGGGGGCTCAGCCTGGAGAAAAGGAGGCTCAGGTGAAACAGAGGTTTGGAGGGGTTTGCTTAACTTAGCAACATGAATTAAACATTTGCCATGATACAAAGAGCTAAAAAAATGCAAATTTCTAGAGCCACCTACTGATAAAGGACAATACCCAGAGGAGACCAAAAGATGCAAGAGACAGATAAAGAAACCTCCTGTCTCCAAACTGGTAGAATCAACAAAACTCACTCAAGATAACACCAAAGAACCAGAGCACACGTGCAGAGGAGAGAAGTTCAAAAGTTCAACCTGAGGAAAACTGGCCTTTGGCTTCAAAAGACCACCAAAAGGAGGTTTTTTTTGGGACCACCAGAACAAAGGACGCATACTCAGAAGGGCGTGAACCTAATTAACATACGAAGCGAGGACAGGCAGGGCCAGGGGTTGAATATGCATGAAAAGGTTATGTAACCCAATGCATATGGAACATCTTTGTAAATAAAGATGTGATTCAGTCAAAGCTAGGTACACAAGTCTTTGGAGAATTATCTCCCTTGTGTCCAGAGCTGAATACATACCCACTTTATAACTTTCAAAAGTTATGGAGTTTTATATATTTAATTTATTTATTTTTTTTAATTTATTTTATTTAGTTATTTAGTTATTTTCACGGGGGGCACCTGGAATTCTCTGCAATCCCTGCCAGGAGGGGGGAGCCGGGGGGGGTCGGGCTCTGCTCCCAGGGAACAAGGGCCAGGAGGAGAGGGAACGGCCTCAGGCTGGGCCAGGGGAGGCTCAGCTTGGCCAGGAGGAGGAATTTGGGCCTGGAAAGGGGGGGGAGGCCTTGGCAGGGGCTGCCCAGGGAGGGTTGCAGTGCCCATCCCTGGGGGTGGCCAAGGAAGGATGGACGTGGCACTCAGTGCTCTGGGCTGGGGGACAAGGGGGGACTCCACCATCCTGCAGCTCTTTCCCAACCTCAGGATCATGGGATACTGGAAAAAACCTCCCCTTATTTCCATCTTCTAGGGTATAAAATAGGTCATTGATGTCTTCTGCTTTAATCCAGGCAGGTCTAACTCAGGACTAAGTTTAGCCACCCTAATTTTGGTTCCTGATTTCCCTCCCCTGGGAGGGTTCAGCACATCCCTGGCCATGCTCAGAAAATTCCTGTCTTTCCAATCCAGCAGCTCTGCCTGAAGACTCTGTCAGCCAAAATAAAAAGGATATTTCTATTTAAACACCACGCAGTGTGTGCACATTAAAAACATCTTTGCTGTGGCAGCAAACACCCCACCACCAATAAGGGGGTAGAAGTTGGCTCTTAAAATTCAGCCAGGACTAAAAATGGCCTGAAAAAGTCTCAGCCTAAAAGGTATTTGTTGATTTTGACAGGTTTATTTAAAACAAGGCATGACAAATAACGAGTGGGTTTGGAGTTGTACCTTGCATTTTTGTGTATAAAAAGGTCTTCCATGATATTTGCTGGTGGTTGGATGCTGGTAGGAGAGGAGTGGAAATCAGCAGACAAATAAATTCTGGGATTCTTTTTTAGGGGAAAAAAAAAAATCTAGTTCGTTTGCAAGATAAGAACAAGCAGAAAAGTTTTGAGTGTTTTTTCACTGAAAATTCCAAGGGGATATTTAATGTCTGTCCACAAAAAAAAAGAAAAATAACATTAGTAGAGATGATCAATTTTGCATTTCTCTGTTCCCATAAGGAATTAGGGCTTTTCCACCTGCAACATCTGAGAGTGTGAAAGGCCTGAAGAGATGGAATGAGATCCTGGGTCCTCCTCATTTGTAGAATTTTTTGGCTCCGAAAACCAAAACCTAAATAGAGATAATTCCTCTGTAAATAACTGAAATCCAGGGAGCACTCCATGAATTCGATACAAGGTGTGGGATCTGAGGAGGTCAAAAATAAGGCTCCTAAATCCAGGCAAACAAACACCTGATTTTGAGGCTGTTGGGCCCCAGGTTTGGATCCTTTGGCTGATGTGACTTGGCCAAAGCCACACAGGAAATGTGCTGCAATTCCAGGAATAGAGCAAAGATCCTGGGCTTTAACCACAAGCTGCCTCTGCTTTATTTGTCTGCAGCCATTCCCACAAGGAAACTCGAGCAGGGATCCTGGGAAACCAGTTCCTTACTGGAGATGAGGCTCCAAGATACTCCTCGTTCTGGGAGCAGGGGAGTTGTGGGGGAAAATCCTGGGGACACTCAGGATTAGACAGCAGAGCCAAAGGAAAGCTTGGAAAAGAGGTGGGAAGAGCATGGATTGGAAGGGCTTCTCTTGGCACTGAGGTGGGAAAAGCTCTTTGGTTTCTGGGTCACCCAGGGATGAGCATGGATTCCTGGAATCCTGGAATGGGTTGGGAAGGACCTTAAACATCATCCAGTTCCAGCTCTGGACAATTCCCACTATCCCAGGTGGCTCCAAGTCCTCTCTAAGTTGCCCTTGGACACTTCCAGGGATGTGAAATCCACAACCACTCCAGAAAACCCATTCCAGAACCTCAGAGCCAAGAATTCCTTCCCAATATTCCATCTGAACTTGCTCTCTCAGCTGGAATCCATCAGTGGGAAGAGCATGGATTGGAAGGGCTGCTCTTGGCACTGGGGTGGGAAAAACTCTCTGGTCTCCCAGGGATGAGCATGGAATCCTGGAATCCTGGAAT
>WEIV01015906.1:6197-17708 GCA_013390005.1 Calyptomena viridis
TATATGCTTTGCCATTTTTGTCAGCCTTGTCTATCATAAATACTATTATATATACATAAAATGGAAACAGATAGCCATGTGTGGGCAGCCTAATCAAGTTCAATTGGGTTCAAATAGCAATTTAGCTTCTCAAATGTCAGTGTCTGCTTTACTGTGGCCTAAATAGCTCAAATAAAGAATATCACCAAATTACAGAATTTTTGAGGTTGGAAGGTGCCTTGTGAGATCATCTGGTCCAACCCTTCTGCTCAAGAAGGGTGATCTAGAGCAGGTTGCCCAGAATTTTGTCCATATTGGTTTTTAATATCTCCACAAATGGGAATTTCACAATCTATCATGGCAACCTGCCCCAGTGTTTGACCATCCACAGAGTAGAAAATTTTTCTTATGTTTAAGTGACATTTTCCCTGTTCTCAGATATGGCCATTGCTCTTGTCCTCTCTGTGGGCTCTACCGACAAAAGTCTGGCTGCCTCTTTTCATTCTCTCCCATCAGGTATCTATATTTATTAATAAGATTATCCTGAGATATCTCTTTCCCAACNCAGCGAGACAAGGCAAACTTCTTAACTTCTTTGATATCAGTTTAACTCTACTCTAATTCTCTTTGAAGCTAATGTTGATTCATATTTTCTTCAAAGATGACTCTTTTTAAAGATGTCTACCCTTAAACAGCCTACTGACATATCGTCAGAGTCACATGAATTCTCGGATGGAATTCTAATTGAGCAGACATGTTTAAATGGAAAGATCAGCATTGTTAAATGTTTGCAAGATCACTAGTAAGATGCTGTCTGTACTTAATATAATTATGTCCTCATCAAAGGAGCAGAAATTTAACAGGAGTAAACTAACCACTTGACTCACTTGAACTGCATTTAGCAACATTGTCGTTGTAAGTTTTTCCTCACAGTGTGATCAACTTTATTTAATCAACTATTTTTAATCACTGTGTTAGCTCATTAAAATTAATAGAGTTGGACTTTTTTTTGAGCTGTTGTGAAAACAGCTACTACCAAGGAAATTGATATTTTCTCAATTATGGTTTTAAGCCTATGGTTTTAAGCTTATGCCTACAGGACTGACAACAAATTGCTTTGAGCTACACTAGCAACAAACATTTTTTTAAAAAATGGTGACAAATATTCCTACAATTTCTCTTGTACAACTAACCCTTTGCCTTCTCTTTTCGTAAAAAAAACCAATCAAATATAATGATTTTGAAATATAGTCTCTAAGTCTTATTTTGAAAACCAGAATCTAACTTGTCCGAGACAGAGAATGTTGCACCATAACAAGAGAGACATATGTCCAGAAATCTTGATCAAAGACACCTGTACTAACATTAATCTCTAGACCCATTACACGCAAAGGTCAATTATCAACATTGATTAATTTTAATAATTCATAGTATGTCTTCAAAAAATGTGTGCCAGTTTCCTCATACAATTTTGATTTAGCTCAGCTAAAGAAGGGACCACCTAATACAATTCCTGCTGAGGAAGAAGGATGGATTGTTATACACAGTTGATTTTTTAACCAGAAGACCTAGAGCTGAATTTGCAACAATCTCTTATACTGCATTCCAGTGTAAATAGAGAGTTATAATGTCTAAATATACTAAATATATACTAAATATATCTAGCGTACATAAATTCTGCTATTGACCAACTTGCTTTCACAACAGAGGTTGTCTGAGCCATCATAATCTGAGATACCTAAGTTTAAACATCTGCATTGAATAAAGTATCCAAGCTGATGTTAACAGTCAACAGAGATCTATCCAGTCAATACAGTTGCAGTGGTTAATTTGGTTACCAAATGAGCCCTAAAGTAACACAGAAAGACTCCAGATAGAGCTCCATAATAGTGTAAGCATATATGCTTTGCCATTTTTGTCAGCCTTGTCTATCATAAATACTATTATATATACATAAAATGGAAACAGATAGCCATGTGTGGGCAGCCTAATCAAGTTCAATTGGGTTCAAATAGCAATTTAGCTTCTCAAATGTCAGTGTCTGCTTTACTGTGGCCTAAATAGCTCAAATAAAGAATATCACCAAATTACAGAATTTTTGAGGTTGGAAGGTGCCTTGTGAGATCATCTGGTCCAACCCTTCTGCTCAAGAAGGGTGATCTAGAGCAGGTTGCCCAGAATTTTGTCCATATTGGTTTTTAATATCTCCACAAATGGGAATTTCACAATCTATCATGGCAACCTGCCCCAGTGTTTGACCATCCACAGAGTAGAAAATTTTTCTTATGTTTAAGTGACATTTTCCCTGTTCTCAGATATGGCCATTGCTCTTGTCCTCTCTGTGGGCTCTACCGACAAAAGTCTGGCTGCCTCTTTTCATTCTCTCCCATCAGGTATCTATATTTATTAATAAGATTATCCTGAGATATCTCTTTCCCAACCTGAATAGTCCCAGTTCTTTCAGCTCCTCACACGAAAGAGACTTAAGTTCCTTAATACTTCTTATACTGAAGAGCCCAGAACCGAACACAGCACTTAAGATATATCTCGCCACTGCTGAGTAGAGGGGAAGGTTCACGCTCCTTGATCTGCTGGCATTTCAATTCAAAAAACAGCCCAGTACACTGTTAGCTGCCTTTGCTGTAAGGGTACACAGCTGTCTTTTGGTCAGCTTGCTCTTTACATGGACTTGTCTTTCTCTGAAGAACTACTTTCCAGCTGGTCCTATATGGGTGTCTGGGATTATTATTCTCCAGGTGTAGGACTTTGCATTTCCCCTTGTTGAACATCATGAGATTCCCCTCAGGTCAATTCTTCATCCTGTCAAGATCCCTCAAAGTGGCAGCAGGACCTTTGTTGTATCTGCCACTTCTCACGTCTGTGAACTTGCTGGGAGTTCATTCTGTCCAGGCCCCAATATCAATCCCTAAGGTACACTACAAGTTAATTGCCTCCAACTGGACTTCATGCCACTTACCATAACCTTCTGAACCCAGTTGTTAAGCCAGTTTTCAATCTGCATCACTGTCTACCTATCTAACCTGTGATTTGTCATCTTGTCTATAAGGATGTCAAAAGTCTTACTAAAATCACTTTAAAGAACACTTACTGCTCTCTTGCTGTCCTCTAAGTTAATCATTTGATTGTAGAGCATGGATTAAACATGATTTCCCTTTTGCAAATCCATGCTGACTATGCCCAACTGTCTTCATGTCCTTCGTGTGTTTGGAGATGGTTTCAAGGATTAGTTGTTCCATCACATTCCCAGGGACTGAGATGAGGGTGACTAGCCTATGGTTCCTCAAATCTTCCTTTTCACTCTTCTTGAAGAATATTTCACACTAAAACACCTGAATTTACATGTCTTAATCTGTGTCTGAATACAGATATAAAAAAATTGCAGGAAAATCTAGCAAAGTGCACAGAGAATCAATCTGGTTTTATAGCCCCAAAACAGTATAGTCTCTATATTTCATTAAATAGGTTTTTATTATGAGGCATGGTTTATATTTAGTTCATATTTGTCTGGCATGAAAGCTATGAGGCCGAAATTGCTACCATACCCTATTGCCATATAAGATCACATAACCTGTTACCAAATCCACGTGAAATATTGTTTGGGAAGCAGAGAAACTTTAATCAACTAATATACAATGAAGTTCCTGGGAACTTTTCAATTGTATGTCTTTGGGTCACCTACCTAATAAAGCATTTCACTCTTTTACATCAGTATTGCTACCCGTAAAGCAAAAAAACATAAGAAAATTTATTCAAAATAAAAATAAAAATAACAGATTCTAGGATCCTTTATTTGGTGTCCCGATTGAATTTTTGGACTGTTGCATGTATATATCTAAAACACGTTTTCTCAATAAATATTGAAGCAGCTTTTTCTTTTTGCCCACCTAGGGGGGAAAAAAAAAAAAAAAAGGAAAATTACTCATTTGATCTCTTTACTGCAGCATCTGACTTTAACAAACAAAAAAATGTCACAGCACTCACTGGCCCCCTTGAGAAATTATATTTCTCCCTCATATTGGTACAGCTTGGAGATCACATCTTCATGGGATCTGAAACACGTGATTGGTGCCCTTGGGTTTGATGGTTACTTACATCTGCAGAGACTATTATCTGCCAAGTAACATTTCAGTTTAAGTTATTCTTTTTTCAATAAAAGTTGCAACCTGGGTCTTTAAACCAATTGTTAGCACGCTGTATATTCTGCCTGCACCTTCCACAGTGGCAAGCGCATTGTCCTGAGTATCCATACACAGCATTAGTGTTCTTTTCCATAGCACAAACTCTGCAGCCATTAATGAACTACATGACCTCCTTAAACAAGCTAGGACAAATTGCGCCCTTAAATACACAACCAAAACTTTCATTGCTTGTAATCTGAGTAGATTCAATGAAAGGTGATCTCAGATTTGTATCTGAGGGCAGAATGTGACCCACTGCATCCATTAGCTGGCCTGAGCCTGTATAGGTCTTTATCAAGTTGTGGAGGAAAGACACAGATTAATGGACAGAGATTGAAAGAGTGAAAAAACAGGATTCTTAAAGCTTTCTGATGAGCTGGGAGACTGAACATAACAACCGCATGAAAAAAGGATGAAGAAAAATGCTTAAACTTTTAAAAGGTTAGTAAAGTACTTCTCATTGTCAGTGTTTTGAAATACAAAAATAATGGTTTTATTTTATTAATGTTATATTATAATGTTATTTAAATTACCTCTATTATACTTCAATTCAGGGAAAATTGCAATGAGGTTAGGAATTATTTTTTTTTTTTTACAAAATATAAGGGTTTGTCTCAGAATAACTTAGGTTGGAAGGGAGTTTAAAGATCATTGAGTTGATATTGATCATGAAGTATTGATAGATTTGTTTTTATTTACTTACAGTAAAATAACTTGCATGTTCTGCAGCTATTTAACATCATAAGGATTCAAAATTAAAATTTAAAGAGGAGTTTAACTGTTTCATATAAAATAAAAATATCTTTAACATGAGCTTTTGACAAAAAATATGTAGCTTAATAGATCCAGGTTTCTGACAAAAGTGAGTCTGAGTTATATTTGGTATAATATGGGATAGTTTAGAGCAGTTTCTTGCAAGGAGAGCACCCTAATAAAATATTAAAATAATAACAGCATGGTTTACATATTTTCCTCTTCTGAAACACTTAGCACTGTAAAATCTAGAGAACTGGTTAAAACCATGAACCCAGACTGAAAATTCTGAAGGTATTCAAGAGGGACATTCAGATAACCTGGGTAAACCTCAGATGTGCACTTTGTTTGCAGGACTGAAGTTAGATGGTTTGATCTTTCCTGAGTCACTGGGGAGAGAAACAGGCATTTGTGGAAAACGCTTCAAAACTTCCCTCTCTCTCCTTCTTGGCTCAAGTACTTAAACCAGTAAAGCTTGGAGCAATAAATTCACTTGTACATTCTCCTTATGACACAGTGAATTATTTCAGAATTAAAAAAACCTAGTCCCTGCTCATCCCACTGGATGGCCAAAAAAGGAAGGCACAAAACCCAGAAAACTGGGGACCCTATCAAAACCACAGAGTTTAGGTGTATGTCTTAAGCTCTGCTCTCACAGTGTTCAATGCCCTTCACACTTTTCTAGAGGCAGGCACCTAAGGCTACATTTCCTCACAAAAGAGAGGTGGATCAGAAAGCGCTGGGGCTGAGCTTTCCTTCAATGCCCACCACCGCACGAGAGGAATGCTCAGGCAGGGTAAGTAACCCGGCAGCAAGGACCACCTCCACTCCTTGCCAGGAAAAAAGTGAACCTGTAATGGAGACTCAGTGGTCCTACAGTAGTTGCTGGGTTTTAAATCCCTCCCAGCTTGTTTTTCTATCTCTGTTATGTTACATTTCCATCAATGCAGAATGAAACAAATACCATAAAATTGCATATCTCATAGGTGAAATTCTACATTTCAAGCAATATAAAAGTTCACAGGAAAACAGGCTAGTCCTGGTCTGTATGACAACGTATCCCGAATTTTTTGTTGCTGAGATGCAGTGCTTTAGGAAGTTGCACCAACAATAGCACTGAACATTTCCAGGAGCTGTACACCAGGCAGGAGTATTTTTGGTTAAAAAAGGTAGCTGCGTTACCACAGATTTTAAAAAGGTTGCTTAGGTCGTTAATACCCTCTCAATACTCACACAGAGTTATTCTCCATAAAAGGAAATACACAATGTTAAAATTGCAGAGTGGAGGTTCAGACATTATCATTGAGAAAAAAAGAGTTATCTAATTTAATAGATATTTCTGACAAGTATTTCATATCTATTTTTTATCCTTACTAATTTGAACAAAACTTGTATTACACACCATTATATTTAGGCCTTCATCAATATTTGAATTTTAAGGAAATAAAGCATCATTACAATCTTAATAACTTATAAAAATTAAAGCAACATCATTTAATTGTTTCTGAGGATTATGCTCAAGGGGAAAAAAGAATAATTTTAAAACTTGTTATGTAATACATGTAGCTCAAGGTTTATATTTTCTGGTTTCAAACACAAACACATTTTCAAAGAAACATTCATGTATTAAAGTATTTTCAATAGAATTACTGCCTTCAGTTTGTTTTCACACAAAATATGAGACTCTTTTCAAGTTAATGGATAAATTTGCTCATCTCTTTCTTTATTATCAGGCAAAGATAAATAAGTCTTTTTCAGTCAATCTGCTGAGATAACTTGTGCCCATGCCGAAAGGTGATCTGTTCTAATCAACTTCGTGAAGTCTGATGGAATTACACTGAACATATTTCATACCTGACACAACTACAGAATGATACAGTTCAGGACAAACATTGGTGACCTGAATAATACATGACAGACAGATGACCGGGTGAGAAAAGTAATTTTTCACCTACACCACTTGAGTTTCTTTATTAAAGGCTGAGACATATTTGATGGAAAGAAGGCTGCTTTGCCAGCTAAAAGCTGGTGTGTTTTATTAATAGCTCAGTCAGTATTCCCTTGCCATTTTACTACTTGAAACATTATTTTGACAATAAAATACTACATATATCTAGTTTGCATGAAAGTACCATGGAAAATACCACCAACACTTCTAAAGAGAAAAACAAAAAATTAAGAAATTAAATTTGTTGGTTATTTAACTGTTAATCCTTAATAGCTGTACGTATTTTAAAATCAGTGTAAAAATTATCATGAAGGAGAAAGGGATTCTGGAAATAAAACAACTACATAATCATATGAGAACGTAACAAATATCTGTAAATGGGTAAAAGTCATCTTTCCTGCAAGCTTGCCAGTAGATACAATACATTTAAGAAGAAATGTATTTTTCATAAAAGACAAATAAATTTGGTCTCAACAATATGATTTTGTTAATGTGACTTAAATAGTGTTTTGTCAAAAAAGGTTAAATATAGGACAAACAATAATATCTTAGAAGTCGGCCCATGAAAAGGTAGACTGGCTCAAATATTTCTGTGTCTAAAACCATACCAAGTTTTACTCTTGTCTGTATTTTTACTCTGCAGACAACAGACAGGACAAATAGTTTTCTACAAATTCAAAGTGTGTAACACCAGTGATTCCAAAAGCTAGGCAGAGAGCACATGCTTATGTTGTACTAATGACTCTTGTTCCATCAATTTAACAAAAGGGGCCTTTTGACCCATCACTGCTATGATGAACTCTCAAAAGTCTCTTTTCTATGTTTGAAGAAGCTTAAAACTCTAAACGAAATCTCAGAAAATTCTTGTGATGTTGTTCTACTTGCTGTAACAGAAAAACTCACCATATATATTTAAACTGCATTTCTTCAGTTATTCTTTTATGGTACTTTTTTGATGTTAGTTGAATGCACAGATTATACTGAAAATAGTCTAGAAGCTACTATAAGTTTAAATGTGAGAAGAAAACTGAACATGGGCCTAATGAGGAAATATCACTATATAGTCATAAATATTTCAGTTAAAAGAATAAAAACATGTTCTTTGATACAGGAAGATACACAAAAGGTTGACCTGAAAGAAATAAAAGCAGGTATGCAACGCATGATATTGAACAAGGCTTTGCTAACACTAGAAGTGTTACATATTCATACATTTATAAGCAGTTTTAAAGGTATAATGCTTAACGAAATTTACAATAAATTAGACCCAACTGTAATCAGAAGTTGCCCTGTCTGCAAATGGCTTTAAAATCCTCTGCTTTTTTCATATATAACACAAACATCATTTTCCACTCAGCAAGATTAGCTTTTCAGGCTTTATTAAGACTTGACTTTTCAGACATGAGTAGAAGAGACACACAGAAATTATTTCCTCTCACATGCCTGTGGTGCCTTTTTTATATCCTAACTACAATCCAGATTCCTTCATATACGTAAGCCTCAGTATCTATGATGAATACCACAGGCCCTCCTAATTTGGATCAATTTGTCTGAAGGTGAAGGGGTCTTATTAAATGTAATATAGAGGGAATTACCTGACAAAAGTAGCATAGGTATACTTTCCCAGACTGTTTCAACAGCTGTTTGTAATATTATTTAATAAGCAAAAATATGATCAATTATGTTGTGCCAAGAACAGATCATGATCAATACTGTTGTGCAAAAATGTCTTCAAGCTAATACTCAGAATGATGCCTAAAATGCAGGTAGCCCCGCTAATTTGAGTATTAAAAGGGAAAACACTCTTTATTTATGACATTAGGTGCCCCAGAAGTAAATGCCAAATGGAGCACATGAGTTACACAGGTCCTACAGGTTTTATACAATTATCTAATTAGACTATATAACCATTATATCACTCTCTCCTCCCCTCTCTCCAGTTGTCCCTCCCATAGGTCTGCCCTCGCTGTGCCTCTGACATGCCTCCTGTTTTGGATCAGGGGCTCAAAACAACGCTTTGTTCCTCTTATCTTTGTCTTTCTCCCTTAACCATTTGGTTCTTTGGCATGCTGCCAGCTCTCTGGAATATCTTCAAGGCTTTGTGGACCAGCTTTGACTGGCTTTGCTAGATGTTATGGCTCTTCTTCAGTTCTCAGTCAAGACCCTTTACCTTGGCTGATATTCCTGTCTAGTAGAAATTCTTAGCAGAGCTGAAAACTTTTGAAAAATTCACAAACTATACTTTTGAAAGCTTGTACAAAATTACTAGGAAACTTACATAATATAGATTTTATGGACTCAAGAATAATACTTTAAATCACAAACTCTTGTTGAAAGGAGATTGACTGCAATGCTCAAACACTGAGAGGGTTCTTCAGATCCAGTACTGCTACTGAGCAAACAGTTACAAAATCTTTTGTAGAGGTTTTCAGGCTAATGCAGAACACAATATCTAAAAGTCCTTCACTGTGTACAGTACACAGTAGTTTTCTGGATGGAAACTTGAGTATAAATCTCGTGCATCCAGTCATTGATCATCAGCATCAAACATGAAACCATATATATTCACACATACACACACACTTTTAAATCAGAGGAGAACACCATTGGAAAATCTTTTTCATCACAATGACACAAGTAAGTTAAAACCTATCTTGTTGCAAAAAAAGACCTCCTCGGATTTCGTATGTGATCCCCTCATCATTTTAGCTAAACAGAGTGAGGTGCTATTTAAAAACTTTTGTAGCTTTGACAGTTCTTACTAAAGCAGCTGTGTCATTATGGACCATTGTTTTTCTGAACTGAACAGAGATTATTCTTCCAGAAATTTCCAGCAGGAGAATATTTTATTTGTAAAGATTAGGCTTATTTCCTTCTCATCAAAATACAGACTTCTTCTCAATTTAAACACTTTTTCTGGAATGGTACATTTGATTTATGTCTTTCCATATGACCAACCTGAGGTTCATTAATTGAGCTTTAGAGACTGTAATAACTCTGCCAGAGGCTGTTGGCAAACAGCAGTGACTAAGTTGAGTTGTCTATGAGTTCCTCCAGGAATCAAAGAAGTCTGGATTCAAGCCCTCATATCCAAATACGGGTAAAAAAAACCCCAAAACTTTGCCAGTGATCTTTGGAAGTAAATTTTTTTCATCCTGTAAAAACTAAATTTATATATAAATCAAAAATATGCAATTTCCTGTGAAGTAGGCAACTTTTATCACATTATATCCAATAGCTCGATAGCAAAATTAATATTAAGTTAAAAATTGCTAGAGACCAATTTGATGACCAAGTAGAAAAAACCTTCAGATCAAACCAGGCCCAGGGCTGTCCTGCATACAGTCCTGGCATAAAATACGGTTTTACAACAGCATGTAAAGGGACATGGAGAAATGGATTTAAACTGAATGAAGGTAGGTTTAAATGAGACATTAAAGGATGATGAGGCACATGTTGCCAAGAAATATCATGGATACCACATCCTCCAGTGTTCAAGGTCAGGTTCGATGGGCACCTGAAAAACCTGGCCAAGTGGAGGGTTCCCTACCCATGGCAAGATGAGGCTGGAACTAGCTGATCTTTAAGCTCCCTTCCAACCCAAATCATTCCAAGACTATAAGTTGCAAAAGCATAGGTAAAATAATAAAGATATACATATACCAGCTTAATAAAATGCTTTCATCATTTGTATTTTCAATATCAGCCATATGCCTTAGTGTTATGGTTGGATAATAAGGATAATACAAATATCCACTGGGTATGTGGACATCTCTTTCTTTCTACTATTTTTATTTTGGCACAAGTATATGTTTGCTATAAGTATTAAGTATTGGTATTAAGTATTAAGTATTGGTTACTATGTAGTAGTTGTGAAAAGGCTTGAAACCAGGAAGCCACAATAAAGGCTCTGTCCATCTTCCATTAAGAATGGTGCTGTGCTATTCTCAACATAATCCTTAATCTATAAATCATTCTCTGTGTTACAGTCATTAGCTGCAAAGCTATACCTCTGCTATCATATTCCCATCATATAATATCAATATTCCCAGCGTATTATCATGCAGGATATAGCAAATCTGTTGCCATATGAGGGACAGTCCCTACTCCCTCTTCAGATGATGAGATTCAGCCCAAAAACTGTGGAGAATTCAAGTTCTTGTTTATGACAAGACTTCATTTATATTACTGAAGATCTAGTTCTTTTGACTTTGATTCAGAAGCAAGAATAATATTACTCCTATATAAAAAATGTTCAGGTTATTGTAATTAAAACTCTCCATCTGGAGATGGGAAAGAAAATAAAAAAAATTTTCAAATAAGAACACTTTGTGCCCTTTCCTCCTCTTAATCAGCGAATTGTGGCAGTCTGTTCCATATAGCTACAAGTTCAAGGACTTGCCTTCACCAAGTACTGAGACCTTCTGAGTATTACACCTTATAAGTAGGATTAACAGACTCCAGCCTGGAAAAATGGCTGAACCTCATTTCTCAAGATACTTCAGTGTTTTTTTGCTTGTATGGTAAGGTTAAAGTTGTTAAACAGCAGCAGTGAAGAGCTTCATCATAAAGTTTCACTTCACATCAGAACTGAGGTTATTTACCAGGCTACTATTCCTTTCTTTTGTTTTC
>WEIV01015908.1:6870-26449 GCA_013390005.1 Calyptomena viridis
CTAGCACGAAACCTTTTAAGGAGATTGTTACCATACGAAGAGTGTTTTCAAAATAACAAATGCTTTATTCTATGTGCATCCTAAGTAAGGACAGGCCACATACTCTGCTGTCAGAAATAGATAAAAAACTTGAAAGAAAAACATAGAAAACAAAAACATCAGACATGGAAACTCATTTCTCAAAAGAAATGCACCAAAGCACGTTTTTCCCCTGCAAAGGAAGAGTATAGCAATTCCAGAAATGAGAGCTTGCTCTGCAAATGAAGGAAATTATGGCAAAAAATAAAGGGAACACCAGGCAAAGCTCTCAGCTAGTACTCAGTCCTATAAAACTAGCAAAAGGAACCGTTCTGCTGGAATTTCTCTCATCTTGCAGGGCTTGACTTTGCTATGGGAGGTGATATAAAATCCATGAAGCTTGGAAGTAGAAGTAACCACCTCATGAACTCCCACAAAGTTTAATAGCAGAAGAAAGGAACATATTAAGGGAGAACATTTTCTTTTTTAAGAACAAAAAATCCTAGAACTTACACTTTCCATTTACTGGCTACTAATTCTAACAAGTCTACCTAAGCAATACTTTTCAGCTCTGTGTAGTTGTAGTATCATGAATTTTTCTCCATAAATAATCATTTATACAAGCAGATCTTGCAACACATTTCCATCAGATTTCATTTATTGTACATTATCTCTTTGATGGCCTAGATCCCCAGATGCAGAACATCAGTGTCACTGTCTTGATCAATGCAAACTGAAGATTTCATTTTTACTCCAGCTACTGCACTGCCATTTCTAAAGTGGAAAATTATAGCACATTCAGCAGCCATCTCCTGAACTACTCAGATCAGTAACTGAAAAACTTATTTCACAATGAGCCCATGAAGAGAATTCATGGAATAAACAAGTCAATTCACATCATTATGTGCATGAACAACCTAGACATCAATCCACATGCTTCATTTTGCACAAGACAAATTAGCTGCAAAGGAGACCAAGGCACACAAGTTATGATGGGACAGTTCTGTCCAGATTAGTTTTTAGAAAAAAGCTATATCTAAACCGTAGTCTCTTCTCCAGCCATAAACAAAATACGTTTCAATGCCAGAGGGGAGCATAAGTATGTGAATGAGTGTCTTATTGTTTGGACCATACGGAAGCTACTCATTTCCTTTAATACTTGTCTTAAACGGCATAAAAAGGGATATAAAACCAAAAGAGTCACCACTGCAAGACTCTGAAGACAGTTTCTTGGAAAGATTTAGCTGTAATAACCTATTATTAACACTAAGAGAAACTGTGCAGAAATCAATCAGGTAAGAGGACAGTGTCTTTTACAATAGTATCTGACATTAAGCCCAAAACTAAGAGCTGGTAAATAACGCAACAACTACAAGACCATTTTTCATGGACATCCTCGTAACCTAACATAAATTAAGCCTTCTTGAGCTCATTTTAGCTGTGATCTGCAGTAGCTGATTAGATTCCTGGAAGTTTACTCAAATATTTAATGTTATCAGTCACCATTAAGCAAATCAAAGTTACATTAACCTTGCACACCAGGTCAGCACATACTTGGAAAGGTTCTCATCAGCTCTGATCATTAATACCTCAAACCCTTAACAACATCTCTCTACATCACAAGCCCAGGGTCAGGGAATTAATGACATGCATTATCTGCATTCTCAACCATGCAACTGAGAGAAAAGTATAGTAATGGAGAGTGATGGGACTGTTCTAATAAATGAAATTAAGGGTGAAGCACACTATGTGAGAATCGTAGAAGCTATTTAAGCATGTCAGAATTATCACTGCTGAGATCTATAAAAACTTGTAGGTATGCAAATCTCAACAGCAAAAGAAAATAGGCAAGTTAGAGGTATGGGGAAGTGGGTGGAGAAGTAACCTTTAGAGTAGATTGAAAATGCTGTGATTATGTGTTGAGACACATTCTGACCCTTTATTTTACCAGCAGCTATTATTTTGGACAGGAATATCTAAATTTATAGGAATAGCTGGCCATAATTTTCTGCTTCTAGGGTTCATATCCTTTAATAGTATATCTGTAGGCCCTTGTGTATTTTTCATATGCACTGTGTTGAACTATCCAGTTTTTTGAGTCTTCCACCCTGCCTCACTATTTAAGATATTAAGTGATCATTGGAAAGTGATAGGAATTCTTCCACTAAAAATGAGGTTTAATCATTTCATTAAACAGAGAAAAGATAAGTACTTCCCACTGTCTTTCTTCCGTATCATGCCATTTGCTTTTGACCTTTATTTTCTTTCCACACACTACCATACAACAACAGGTATCCAAAAATGGCTTATCTCAAAATGAGTCATGAAACTTTAATCTTTTGTGAACAAAAAAATATGGACCATCTGTTATAAACAAAAGAAAAAGCAGTTTTGAGAGCCACCAGACAGAAAAAACTGATACACACTGATATACGTGTATGTATAAGAAGCACATTAATTCTTTGTTTTTGAAAGATTAAACAATACAGACTTCAAAGCTCTTCTGCATTAAATACTATAAATCTGTACAATGTGGTTTCTTGCTCTACATACTTTCACTGCTACATAACTCAGTCATTTATTAGAAAGATGATCCTAAATCACTAGTTTCACATAAAAACATGACCAAACTCTTACTGTGACAAGTGTGTACTGTGCAATCATTTCTGCCTATACTACTAAACTCCAGTACAACAAAACAGAACCGAAACAAAAACCTCTCACCACTACTAATCAAAACTTGGAGAAGGGCTACTTGCTTGCCAGGCAAATATCAATCATGACAAAGAAGAGGAAAATCAGGAACTAAGCAAGACTCACCAAGTTAGTATCACACATTTGATAAAACTAAATAGACTAATACTTTGGGGTTTATTTCTTCCTTGTTCATTTGTACATTTGATTTAAGATCTTTTGACAAGTCTAGAAAGGGTAATGATTGATAGCCATGGCCTTTTCTGATAGATTAGTTTTTGCTAGAAACAAAGTCCTTCAATTAGGTTATTTGGCAACCTGCAGAAGTCATTGTAAATTATTCATATATACAAGAAAAATCCTTTTTTTATAATTGCTGCTCTTAACTTCTATAATAAGATCATCATCATAAGATCTCTTATTGAGGTTGATACAATATTTAGATAGTAATTCCTTTTATTTGAATAAAAGCCTTTATCTTTAAGTACAAGATTTATTTTCATCTAGTGTAATATGATAAAACAACCAAAGGTCCAGAATAAGACCATAAGCACAGTGAAGAGAAAGGACCATCTAAATAAAAAGAAATTAGACAAGACTTTCAGAAGTTCCTATTACCACTTATCAGGGTTAACAATGCTCCATTGATTTGTTTTAGTATTAATACTGGGGGGGTTTTCCCCCTCCCTAAAACCAGCTAAACTATACAAGGCCTACTCTCACTGTTGATGAGGCAGTCAGGTGGATTTAATAGCATACCATCTGTCTGATGAACAAGTTGCAGTGGCAGTAATGCTAAAGCCTAAAAGGAGTGGTTTGCACAGAAATCAGTGCTGCACAGAGTAAATAAAAGGCTATGAAGCTCAACTGCAAAAAAAAAAAAAAAAAAAAAAAAAAAAAAAAATCACAGGCTGATTTTCAATTAAATAACATTCCTTAAAAAGCATGCAATACTTTATCTGTAAGGACACTTTCCACATATCTACACTCTGGTTTTCAGTGTCATGTACTTCAGAGCAGTCTTGAATCCATCCCCATCTTTTAAAAAGAAACACTCTCTATTAAACCTAGAGACTGATACAAGAAGAATGACACGCATATAACAAGACCAAAAAACTTTTCTAGGCATAACTGTGACATCTTTTAATTCCTTGATCTAAGCTGAGGGTTTGGACTTTTCAGCTTGTTTGTCTCGAGAAAGACAAGCAAGTGGCAGGGATGGAAAAGAAAATGAAAGGAGTAAGTGGAAACCATGTTAAGTTGTCCCTTGACTAAACAGATCATGCTTAATCTCTTGTAGCTTTAGTAACAAAGCCTGAAGTAAACACTCCAGCACATAACTTTTAAAGAGAGATGATGCACATGCTGGCATTAATTTGCTTTTTTCCCCATCAACTCAGGAACTTTCCTATTTCAATGTCTCCATTCCTGATTAAACACAACCTAAACAAACCTGTGTCTTTAGACTTAGAAAAAGATGTTTGTCATCTTTGCACAATCCAAAGTAAGATCCTTGAGGAGAGCTAAGGCAGAGGACAGGAGGATGATGGGGCACTTCTAAATTTATAGTTAAGACAAAATACGTCAAAGAGAAAAAAATTATATGCAATGTAGTTTCTTAAAGCGTTAGTGGGCTACAAGCAATGCTGCAAGGCTGAACATCATGCTTATGACCACACTCCACATATGGACTTTGGTACCATCCCAAAGGATTATCCACAATCACATAGATTAGTGAGAGCTTAAAAGGAATTAACAAATTTTAAATGTTTTTGTACTCATCCTTCATTCAATTCCGTTAATGTGAAACATCATCCCAATCCTGACCTCCAAGTAACTGCCTACCACTATGGGTCACTTTCAGTTTACATTTCAATTATTTGCAAAGGTGTCTAAACTTTCACTAGTAAAAAAAGGTCAAAATCTGCTTTATTTGGAGGGTCTTCTCAAACAGGCAGACTCAGTTATTTTATCACACATTAAATTACTATAATAATAGTTAAGACAAAATACACTTCTTAGCAAAATTATGTGTTATTTCAAATATTGTTAGTCTCAGTCTAACAGTTTATAGTCTCTCAAAGACTATTTCATTCATCACAAGCACTCTTCCCACATCTACAACATTACTTTGAGTTACAAGACAGAGCATAATTTTTTTCCTCTTCACACGCCTTTCACCAAGTACATAAGAGGAGAATTAAAACAGTCACTCATCTGTAAATACCAGTTCTTAAATCGGCTTGTAGGATTTCAAACTGAAGCTCTTAATTAAAAATACACTTATATAGATCTTTATACAGTGACGCAGGCCGGGAGAGCTTGTAAAGCAATAGCAAGCAAAAACTTGCTTCCCTTCTCTGTATCCTGCCTAGTCATCTGCTCCTGAGAAAGAAGAGCACCTAGCCAGAAGGCTACAAGAATGGCCACCACCTGAGCCAGCTCCTTACACCACCTTACAGATGCTCCCACCTACCTTTTCATTTTTCAAAAAATAGATACCCATTTTGAATCACCTGTCCCATCTTGAGTCACCCTGTTTCTTTTCCCAGCTAGTCCTCTGAAGACTGTCTGAAGTCTTTCCTTTCCACCTTTTGCTCCCACTCCCATGTCTTTTTGCATGGACACCTGGTGTCAGCCACTTGTATCTCTGATGGTGCTTCTGCCTTGTTCTCACTGTTTTCTCCTACTCCTTCTCACTAACAGACTTTAAATTAATTTTATAAACTCTAGATTAATTTCTATAAACTCTGTGAAAAGCACTGCTGCCCAGCAAGCCCGAGTGGGGAGGTTCCTCCCTCTCACTCCCTTGGTAAGCATGCAAAAGAGGCATTAGCCAGGTTTGAGGAGACCAGTGTGCTCAGCTGTATCAAGCCACAGTGCTCACCCCCCCTTGCCACCATGGAAACAATGGACAAAACTAGAATTTGGGTATATTTTATTCAGCAGGCTGTTTACGTTTTGCACTTTTTCTGTCCACGAGGCTGGTCGCTAATGCAGCCTTTCTAGCTTCAGAGCTGTTTGAGGGGAACATCTGTTATGCTCTTTCAACTTCCCTTCTGAAGATCAGCACCAAACCACAGAGCAGCTTTGATATTCTCATATACACACACAGAGCATACAAACTACTCTTCCTACTGCTAATATTAAATAAGCAGCTGGATCAGATGTTAACATCAAAACAAGAGATTACTTTTTTCCCCAGGATACCAGAAACAGCATGCAGCTTCAGACCCAAGAACTTCATCTCCCTCGATCAGAAGCTGAAACCAGCATGCTGGAGTCTAACAGGAGAGCAGGTCAAATGCTCATGAGAGGTTGCTGCTGCAAGTCACATAAGGAACTTGTGTAAAGCTTTCACCAGAGACTGTGTCTATACATTTCCTTCCTACTTTTCTTCATAGCAGCTCTAAGTTGAGATTTTATTACAACACTGAATCTATATTCTCCTGCAAAAGAGACTATCTGAAAACACTAATGTTCAACAACTTTGACATTTTCACATGTTTTATTTTTCTAGCATCATGACCAAGCAAAATTTGATCAACATTAAAGGAAAAACTTCAGATTTTTAATGCTGACCAGGAAATAATGGATAGACTTCACTCTCCATTTTTTCCTTACAAATTTGTGGACTGAGGAGCAAAATCTGGAAATGCTTCACTAATTTAACAATGTTTTTTGTTCTAGATCCACCAGTATAGATCAATGTTATTATTGTCAACCCATTTTAAGACTTACTTTTTTGTGAGTATCTATTAAAGACATGCTAAGACTTGCTTTTTCTTCAACACTAGCCACTTCTCTTTAAGTTTTAAAAATTACAGATGGAGCCCCGATTTCAATACAATAATAAAGTAAAAAAACACACTTATAAACTTGTATCTCCTAGTCTCAATGAGCACCCCAGCTCACAGATTTTTCAAAGATCTTTTTGACAAGACCTAGTACCTACTTAAAAGGACCCTCACGGTTTGCTCTGGGAATGGTTCAACTTTGAGCAATAGGCAGAGCTGAAGGGAAATAATCTCCTGTGGAAAAGAATTCCATTTTCATTTGTCCAGAAAGCTATTTTTCTTTTAAGGGCATGTCATGGTGCACAGACTTCACTCTAGTCAAAGGCTGAAACAGTGCAGTTAAAACCAAAATTTATTAAAAGAGAGATGGAGACGCATACTAAACAAAATATATGGTCTATGCTGCAAATCTCATTTAACTATGATCATGAATTCAATTAGAAAGGGTGTATCTTGGATTAGAGCTAGTAAAATAACAGTCTTATATTTGTTTCACAAAGTCCACCACAGCCTTGCCCTTTAGGGACTGTTGGTCTCATCCAGCCCTTCCTAAAGGTACCTACTGTTTGCACCTGGGCTAAAGACTGATCCCGTATCTTCTGTACAGCTCATCACTGAAGATCTAATGTGGACCTCACAGCCACATCTTATCATTCCTCACTTCTGTGGGTATCTTTTGGAAATTAGTCCAGTCTCACAAATACAGCACACAGTAATTTATTAGAAAGTACTAACTCCTAGTTTATATGCCAAGTAACAAATGCATCATCAATAATTTTGATTGGTTTTGTCATAATACTCCTCTGCTTGATACAGGAAATCAGATATTGAGTGCTTACCAGGAAGCTGTAAACAAAGATCTATCTCAGCACTAAGCTGATACAACTGCTAGTAAGAAATAGGTAAGTTATCTGTACACCTACACGACTAGACTGTGAATTTATTACTCTCTAGAAAACACAGTGTATATGCTTATATTCCCTCTTAGGAGGGAATGGTAGCCTGCAGCAAGCTTAAGATAGATGAGAAAAACCCCAAGCAGAGAGTTATCCCTGCATGATAACTGGAAACACTACAGGAACCTACATTCACTGCATGACTCATATCTTCCTTTATATATTAGCACCAGAAGTCACTGAAAAAAGGTTTGTGCCAAGTTTGCTGCTTTTACTTCTTGAGAGTTTGAAAACTGAATACTTGTATGCTTCTCCCTTTTAAAAATAATTTCTGAAAGTCAGCAGTGATTGCTGAAAAGATGCTGCATCAGTGTGGAAAACTTCAAAAAAGGTGGAACTTGTTGTGCTAATACCTACTGGTCCCAGCACAGCTGCATGTGTAGAAATATGTATGGAATATACTTGCTTCAGACACCTGATACCCATGTTCAAGGGGATGCAATATATATATATATTGGAAAACCACCCTAATTAAAGCAAAAAGGCAGACTCACACTGGCAAAAGAGGAAGGAAAATTAACTTGGCCTGAATGACATTCAGAATATTGAAACAGGAAGGATGACTTGTGCTTACAGCAGAAGGTGCACAGTATGTGTGCTTTGCTGTTAGCAACAGTGCTGAATCCTGGATACGGACAAAACAAATGGGAAATCAATGCAAAGAATTCAGGGATGATGCCAGAGGACAAGTGACAGCTTGAACATTTGGAAAAGGAAGCTGCTAAAGTCTCACTTAGGTGAGAAGGGAGTTCCATTTTCCAGAACAGCATCCTTTGGGTGTAATCCAAGGATAAGTGCAATAGACTTGACACAAGTGTCCATGCTCAGCCACTAGCTTTGCCTTAAGGGGAAACAAATGGAAACATGGGTAGTTTGAGGTACCTTAGATTCAACCTGGGAGTGATGTTTCTTCTTAAAGCAAAGTCAGAGAAACAATTTTGACACAAACATAGCAAAAAGGAGTCAATTTTCACCTGTCTTTGTAGGAAGGCTTTAGTACTGAAAGATTGCAAGAGAAAGTTGTTTAGACTTTGAAAGAAACATTTTGACAAAATAGGAATCCTACAAACTCTGTGTTTGCTGCACTTCAAAAGAGTAACTGTTCAGCAACAGCAACACATGCAAGAATGAACCTTACAATATTCAGAGGACCTGACTTTGAATGCATGTTGGAGGATGCTCCTTACATTGTGTTCCCAAATTTTACCTATGGAAGATACCTGAAAAAGTTAAGGGGGAGACGTCAAAGCAACAAGAACTATGCTTTACCAGTTTTGCTCATAAGTTTAATTTCATAAAAGCACCACAAGCACCACCACAAGCTAAAAGTAAAGGATGTTTGGCCCAGTATGCAGAAACATTCAACCGAAATATAATAGAACAAAGTTAGCAATGGCATCCAAGTATTCTCACTTGCAGCTCACTATCCTAAAGCCTCTCATTTGGCTTTCCACAAGCATTATTAACAAAAAAAAAATAGCAGAGGATGCAGAAAATATAAAAGGACTCAGACAATTGAGAACATTTATACTGTCCAAGCATCAATAAACCTATAAGTTTGCTTTACTGAACTATGCTATTAGAAGTTCATTGCTTTCTAAAACTGTGGAACATTTGCTAAAAACCACCAAGATAAAGAAAGTTACCAAGTATAATAGACAAAACTCGGAAAAAAGTGTCAGAAAGTCAGCCAGGAAATAGAACAGCAATAAGTTGATCGAGTTCCCAGTGAAGTGCTTTGGAAGTGGACAGCATGGGACTGCTCAGCAAAGGAAGAATTCAGGAGTATATCAAAAACTAGAGCACGTACAGCACACAGCCAAATTACAGGAACAGCAGTCCTTAAAAGCATATGGAACACTATGACTTCTGGCCTTTGTATCCATAGAAGTTACAGAGAGGGACAGCCCTTTATGCAACAGGGCTATTCTAAAAGTGCTATGATAGGTGCAGAGTTAAGCCCAACACACTGCCCACAAAAGATACCAGCTATGCTCAACTCTGTTCAACACTTTCTGCAACAAACTGGGCCTCCAGTGATATATATCCCACCAGCTAAAGCATGTTGCAAAAGCTGCAATAACTGACCTGAACATCACCACAGCTTACAGTCATTAATAGAAATCAATTACAAAAAGCTTCTCTTTATAGGAAGCCATATATCTACTCACAAAAATCTTCAAAAAATACACAAAGGTATGGAGAAAGTTAACTTAATATGAAAGCATATCAGCTGTTTTCCAGAGATACACCCAATGAGTACAGTACAGCTGCACTTGACAAGTGCACTGTGTCATGGGCACTAAGAAATCACATTTTTCCATTTTTCTAAAACACCAAAATCAAGTAAACTCAGAAGAACAGTTCTCATGCAGTGCCTTCCTCAACTCTATGCTTTCATCCGATACCACGTTATTTGGAAGATCCTTTCAGAAGGCATGTGGAGGGGCTCAGAGATACTCCTTCTGCTGTGTAGCTAATCAGAGAGTGGCAGTAGCCCTTTCCAGACTGCCAATTCCTCATCTCTTGCACATTTCTCTTATTTGAGATTCAAAGTATATTCATAGCAGTAAAAACAGCATTGATTTCACTTAAAAACGCAAACACGCATCCATCTTCCTGTATCTTTGCAGCTAAAGTTAACTAGTCAGTGCCCCTGGGGATGTGCAGCAGGCAGCAGAGTACAGCCAGGAGTCACCACTAAGAGAGCTCCTTTCTGAAAGTTGGGAAATATTTGCTATTTAAAGGGTTTAAGCCACTTTAGAATCCACACCAACACATATAGTACAGGGATATTTGAAGCCTTGAGGTATTTCCCAAATGCAAGTGGCAAGATCCTGGAACACAAAGCACCTTCACTTGCCTCCCAGCAAAAGAAAAAGATTTCAGGTGAGGACTTCATGAACTAACACTGAATTAGCCACACAATCTCTTTAAGAGACACTGCTCAATGTCAATCATATTAACAAAGGAGAAAGAAATGTTTAAGAAAATAAGGTGGAGATAAGCTATAACATAGATCCCTACCTGAATTTTAACTTTTGACTGCACATTTCAAGAAATTGCTGTACAATACAAAAATCTGCAAAATACCAGAAAGCCTCATGTAAGAGAAGCACCAGCACCAGGTGCACACTCAGCACCAGGCCCCCAGGCAGTTATAGCAACTAGTCTTCAAAGATCTTACTACAGTTCTGTGCTCCAGGGAAGATGTCACCTCTGTGTAGGAAAGATTTGGGGAGAGCATTTCATATTATTCTGATATGTATCTACATAAGACAAAGGTTAGCGTATGCAAGTGTGACACTACACAATTGTCTCCTATTGATTTTCATTTCTTTAATCTTGCAGTGGTGTTTCAGGCAGTCCTTCCTCTACCTACCAATTCTTTAAACAACTTAATAAATTACCATATTTAATAGACATACTAGGCTAGCAATAGCAAGGAAATTCACATCAGTTTTACAAAGGTTAATGTCAGAAACTCCATTCTGTTCTTCAGCCCCTATCAGTGCTTTTTCCCATCTCAGAGCCCCAGCCAGATTCCACAGCCTTCCCAGTCCTACAAAAATAAGTGTCTGTTGGCAAAACAAACTTCAGAAGACAGATGGAGCAGTCCTTCTCAGCCAGGAAGGCAAAAGCATTTTCCACCCACATCTCCACGCAGTGAGGTCCCACTGTCCACAGAATTTCCCCTAGCAGTCCCAGGGAAGCAATGGTGTCACGGCCAGGAGATGCACAGCGGAGCAGAGCAAGGCAGTCAGCAGGCTGGCAGCACAGCACAACCCGTGCTCACTGCACAAGGAAGGAACACAGAGCAGTTACACCAGGTTGAAAGCAGAGATCACTTGGTAACATTTAGTGTCTCTAGGCTGTTTCGTCAGCCAACACAGTACAACTTTTCCCAAACCAGTACCAACACTATTATCAACAGCTTTTTGAAGAGTTAAGTCAGCATTAGGCTCCACCATAAGCAATTTTATGGGAGGTCAACAGGTACACCTAGGAGACAGAAATTTACTGACATTTCCACAGGTTCTCTTGCATCACTATCAGCTTTTTTATTAGGATTTTTTATTGTTTTACTTGTTCCTCTGTTTATTTAGGGGTTTTTTTAAATGGAGGTAGGGGAAAGAAAGCCTGCCAGTAAAGAACATTAATCAGCCCCATCCAGCCTTTAGACAGAGATAGAGCTGATATTTTATCTTCCTAATTCACATCGGAAATTCATGGAGTTTTTCATAATATGTATCAATCTGTTGCACGTAACTACTGCTATTCCCTCCCAACTTCTCATTAGGGCCACTGTGCCAGTTTAAAAGCAACCTATTTTTCTTCCACTTCAAGCACAAGAATAAAAAGTTTCTTGTCCATATGCATCCCTATTGTTTCTAGACCTTGAAGTGACTGCTATATCATGCATAGCAAATGACAAGCCAACGCAACTCCACCCAGGTTGTACTGATACACATTCACTACACACAAATTCTCAACCTGGGCTCAATTTTCACTTGCTATCCAGTTACACAACCCATGGACAGCAGTAGTTGTTCCACTGGCATAGTAGCAGTGTGTGTAAGTAGACGTTTTTGACTTGTAGTCACAGAGTTGAGCATGGCATTGCTTAAGACCCTCAACTTGGAGGATGAGGAAGGAGTGAAGACAGTTCTGAAGAGCTGAATTACATTCTCCCTCAGTATTGTGGCTCCTGCACCACCTCCACAAGCACCACCTCCTGTTGAATTTACCAACACATTCCTATCATAGAATTATGCTTCAGTGGCTTCTAGTTCTACCAAATCAAGTCTATTTAGACTGAAATTTTCTATGCCAGAAGACTGCCTCAGGCTCAACTCTTTTGCAAACTTTCAAGCTTGACTAGTTCAGCTATTTCTGAGAATAAGGTGAGAAGAAAAATACATACGTTGCTTAGCTCAAAAAAAACCCCTTTCGTCAATTCCCTCAAAGCACTCCTTTGCATCTCCGACACCAATACAAAGGGCAGAATTAGATACAGGTCCTGTTGCATGAGGAAAGAACAGAATAAAAGTGTAAAGATTACCTCCCATTGTAGTTTTGAAAGTGATCATCAAGAAATTTAAATTCAGGAGTGTTTTATATTCAGTATGAATATTCCTTATACAGGGATAAAACTTTTTGGTTGTAACATGCAAAAGCATTGTGCAGTGTTTTATACATGACTGAAGGCCAGTATAAACTTATTTATCTTTATATTATTTCTATATATGTATATTATGCATATGATACACAGTTACAGCAATGCTACACTCAAGAATTTTATTGCTTTCCTTTCAGAACTTTGTCTTGACTTGAAGTTCCCTCTTCTTTGAGCAGTCTGCTTCATTCTGTGTTAACACCAAGAACTGAACACGGTACTTAAGCTACATTAACGACATAGTTAAAAGCATACTTGTCTTATGAAGTTTAGAAGACTTGTATGCTTTAGAAAGCTTCACCCACAATATTTCAAAATAAACAATCAGCAAAATACACAGTTGCATTCTCTGTCACTGAGAGCAGTAACATGGCAGCCAAATTATTCCTGCTGGGGGACAGATAAGTCCAAGAGTTGTCTTCTGAAGGTACAGCAGGCAAATCTTTAAATGACCAGGAATGTCACATCTCACCAAGAGTGAGAGGACTAGACTGCTCCTGCTTGCAACTTTCCTTTTAAGCCCAACCACAAATAATGTCCAGTTTTTCCTTCTTTCCTCTCCCCAGAAAACCACTGCTCTAAGAGTTATTGCACACAGAGAAATCACTGTCAAACTCGCTTATGAAAGTGATTATGTCTAGTCATTACCTGTTCTGGGAATTGAGGACCTAGATTGTTTAAAATAATTACATACTTTCTAAAGTACAACTTTCAGCAAGCTTCCTTGTAAAAACATCTGTGGATTTGCAGTCAATACTGCATGTTCAAAAGATTACAGTTATTCCTTAAAACCAGTTTTCATCTGGAAGACAAATACAGCATTGAGGTCAACTCTAGGCATAAGCACGGTAGGCAGTTGCCTAGAGAAACAGGCCAATGTATGTGGCAAGTCTTCCCCCCTGCCCAATCCTGCCTATAGCACAGCCTAGGGAAAGGCAGATGGATGTCACTGCAAAACACAGGGTAGGGATTGCAGAGCAGAAGCTGGCCCCACATATGAGGAAGTGACAAATGGAGCACTCCCCAACTTCCCCCATTCCTCAAGTCATCCAGCAGCTTCAGCAACAACACCAGGCTGGTTTTCCAGACGTCTGCGCCCCTGATCTGGTGTCCCAGCTCCAGCGTGTTCTCCACCCCTTACCATATAGGGAAGATGACTTGACTACCTTCAGGTCTTCATACTCAACGATCAAAACCCACCCAGCAGCCTTGCTGGCTACAGACTACAATAGCTCTAGAAAGCTCAGTCTAAGGCATTGTAGGCTAAGCATAAAGAAAAATCCTTTCCCATACCTGCCTTCAACGGCATCCCTAGATCTGCCAAGCTGAAGTACTTTTGCTTTTCTATCTTAGTCTTCATAGTGGTAAAATGAAGATTCATTATCATGTACTCATGAGACAAAGCAGTATCAATAGTGGTCACAATGCAATATCATACACAAATCAAAGCCCCCATGAATCAAACATCTAGGTCTTTGCATCCTGATCAATGAGTCTGGCTCTAGCTAACAACTGAGGCAACCTGTACCTTCCCTGGACCAGATACACAAGAAATAGCCTCCACACACACACAAGCACACCTCTATTATTGGGTTATTTAAAAAACAAAGCATAAGATAAACCACACATACCCATTCACAAGAGCTTCCCAAATTAATTCTCATGCCTTCCATGCTCTCCAGCATACTTGTAATGGACTATCCCCATCTTTCTCTAACATAGTCTACTTCTGTCATAACTGGGACAATTTGCCAGATCACGCACCTTAATGCACAGTCCCTGCATTAGTCATGTAGTAATATGCAAGTCAGTTAAACACCACTAAAATTCCCCATGCTCCCAAGAACTGACCCTGTACTGACCAATGTCATCACCAAGGATGGGAAATGTGACACTGAATATTACAGGAATTGTGCATGAAGGAGCAGGGAGATAATTTGAAAACCCTACCATTATGAAGGGTTTCAGTCCCCCACCCAAACGGGACAGGCAGCATCACAGAGATAGAGCAGTCCCTGAACTCAAGCTGACTAAGTCCTTGAGAACACAACAGACCAGCATATGACAAAAAAGCTAATTTTATAGATGTGTATGAAATATATTGTTTTACATGAAATACAAACAAACACCAGAAACATCATAAAGATCATAAAATACCTTGCCCATGTGCAAATGTACAGAAAGACATGTAAGAGATCCACACTGGCAGATTCCCTTGGTGCTAGGTATCTTTTCATTCTGCTCTTCCTCGCATCAGTGACTTGGACACATATTCCTTAAGGACAAAAACTTCTATTGGTGGCAATGGGGAAGAGGCAGAGACATTTATCACAAGCTATAACAGAGCAATATTCTGCCAATGCAGTCATTACCAAATTGTTTTTCACAATGTTGAAAAAAATTAAAGATGCTCCCTTTTAATGCTACAGAGAACATATGCATTTCCATCAATCATATAATCAGCACTTACAGCACCAGATCCGTGTAAATGACTGTATCAGCTGAAGTCTTAATTTGTTTTGCAGAAGTGCTTTTCTTCTTACTAGGAGAGATTACATCTTGCTCTTAAACAGTGAAACTAGATTATCCATTTTTAATAAAACCTATTTTTCTCTGCCAGAATGCCATTCAAATCAAATGTTTTTACTAGCTTTTTATTTTCATGCTGACTCAATTACAATTATTTTCAGATCTACTCCTTAAATCAAATAGCTTATGTGATATTGTATTTTTTTTATGCGTACTGCTTTGTAAAGCATACTAATTTATGTTATAGGACTACAAGAGGAACACCTCTCCGCCTTTATATGATTGTTTCAGACAAAGCTTTCAGAAGAAACTAAATAGCACAGACAAATGGACAGGGAAGGACACTCATATGCTAAGCGGCTGTCCTTTCTTTGGAAGGACAACACCCTTTCAGGATTCAACAGGCAACACAGTTGTTAAACCTACTCTTACCTACTAATTTCTGCTGGTCCTGAAAAAAGTTCTTTCAGGAACTACTGTGTGATTCTAGGAGCTTGAAACACAACATGCCAGTTTTCAGTCACTCTCCAGGGCAAAGTCATGTTTTCAACACAGCCATCTGGTTTCAGATTCAACTCTGAAACCACTGCTCATGTACACAAAAAGAATCATTCCCTTGTCCAAGAGCTGCTGGCCTATACAAATAGCAAGCTGAGCAATATCTGATAAGGTGTTCAACTGCTGCTTAAGTACATAATATTGAAGAGTCAACTCTTAAGGAGATGTTCACTGCAATAATTAAATTTGATGTCATTCTTCAGTAGATACTTTTTCCCCAGAAAACAAAGGGCCATGCTAAGATCTGATCTACTTATTTTAAGAAACTTGTCAATTTGGAGCATTCTTTTATATGCAAAATTACAAGGCATTTTCTTTTAGCTACTTAATTGCATCAACATGTAAACAATATTCATGTAGGCTAGCCATCAGGTAGACCACAGTAAAGTTATTCACACAAGCAAGAACAGAACTATGCGTCCTTTTCAAAACTTACTTCAAAAAATATTGCTACAACAGTGGTCACATAAAGGAAGAAAACATTAGCTGAACTCCATAATTATCACAGCAAAACCCCTCGGAAAATATCTATTAATTCTTCCCAGTCACCACTCAAATACATAGTTTACCTCGTTCACCTTCCAATTACTGAAGATCACTTTTTTTTATAACAATGCCTGATCACATGCAATAGTCATTAAAGAGGACAGAAAACAAAATTCTCAACAGTAACTAGCTGTATAATCAGGCAACTTAGGATGACACAGGCTATTAATTCCTATGGCTCAAATCAAAGCAGAGCACTAGTATGAGTCAAGTTTGTCTTAATATGTTCATGCACTCACTTGAGTTAGAAGTATGCACACATACTGTAGGGTAGGATCTAGCCACTTGTTTTACGGTGCCTCTCTCTCCCACGGCATCTAGAAAAGAGCCTCAACAAACTGAACGTGTACATAACTCTTACAAGGGTTACAGATGTTTTCTCCAAATTTGTTTTGCACATTACCACAAATAAAAACATCGTTTATTGAAAATATCCATCCACCTCCAGAGAAATAACAGGAACCATCAACACAGGCAAGTACATGAATGATATTGGCATCTCTGTTGTGTGGCACCAGACAGACACCTTTTTGAGAGAATATGGTCCTGTGGGACTCCCAGACTATCAATGACCTGCTGCTATTTTCATGTTAACTTATGCTCAGCTCAACACCATATTGGTTGCATCCTCCTTTACTTTGTCACTTCAAAATAGTTGCTCAATTAAATAAATTTCCAACAACTACATTAAAATCAAATCTGGCATAATTCTTCCTTCTCTCACACTTTAACCCATGTTAATCAGTTGAGTGCTTTCAGTCCTATATTCAGGAGTGTTACAGAAAATCCAGTCGTTAATATATCCCAGTGGAATTATGACCATTTGATCAGATATTGCTAGCATTAACAATTTGCTAGTTTGCTCTAGCAAAAGGGAAAATTCTTTTCAGTGAGCATAAGAAACCCTGAAAGGACAGTTCAACAATGCAATTGTGATGTCAACATTTAAATACTGAAAATTTACTCCAAAGAGGTACAACCAACCATCTGCACCTGTGAACATGCCAAAAATCAGCAAACTATGTGCCAGATTCTAACTTGCACTGAAACACAACCATCTTCTCCTGTACCCTTTTAAAATTGTTTTAATTAGCATACAACCAAGTAAAATATTTTATTTTGAAGCAGCATATTGCAGTTACGGGTATTAAATTTCATATCTGGAATTATACATCATGGCAAAAATGCAAAATTCTAATTGACTACAACTAGAAATGTCTTACATGAAAATTGACATTCTCTACAGAATAAACAGATCGCACTTCTAAGCAACCACTAATAAACTGCATATGAGTAGCCAATATGAGGAGGGGGGGGAGGGAAAAAAACA
This sequence comes from Calyptomena viridis, assembly GCA_013390005.1. Classification (NCBI taxonomy): domain Eukaryota; kingdom Metazoa; phylum Chordata; class Aves; order Passeriformes; family Eurylaimidae; genus Calyptomena; species Calyptomena viridis. Next base: position 24,475 of record WEIV01015908.1, read on the forward strand.
GTATATGTTTTCATAACATATGGGATAAATGTTTACATATTGCCAAAACAAGATCCACAGACAATGCAGACATTAAAGAATGCTATTTCAGATAGCTAATTACCACAGCACTACCTAGCCAGGTGTAGTGCTTAACAGAAACATATAATCTAGGGGTAGTTTTAAACCTAGTTTAAACTCAGGCAGTTTTAAAGAGAGTTCTACCTGAAAGCATTCTAGGTTCTCTATTAGATGTCTCCATATGTCTAGTGATTTCTGTGTGTATATGTGAAAACAGAATACAAGTCTACAGCCTACATGTAACATATATACATATCTTTTAATATCAACTTTTTTTTAAATGAGCTCTCTCATACACTGCAAAAAGTTAGCACTAAATTGCTTGACAGACTCAAAATACATGATGCCACTGAGTCAAGGAGCAGTGTTAAAAGGCAGCATAACACAACAGGGTGACAGAACATGGAAACAATACATGTAATCAAACTAACCCCTGTAGCATGCTCTTCAAGTCCAGTGGATTTTCATTGTGTCCCAGACCACAAGCCAAGACTAACATTATATAAAGAGCACAGTTCAAGGCATCTCAGTGCAAAGAAATCACAAGGCTGACAGCACAAAAACAATGCAATTGTCAAACCTGGTCATCAACCTAATTAAAGCAAGCAAAAAAAAAAGAATTTTACCTTTTTAAGGAAAAATTTCTGCAATTTCTTGTGAGGCAGCTTTATCATCTTTTTTTTCAGCATTCAGGATACAGGTCAGGCATTGCAAGTACTTGAGCCATTCTGCAGGGGGTTGACACCTTTTGCCTTCTCTATTAACTCGCCGCAGCCAGCTTAGCTCAATGCGTCACCAAACACCAGCCCAGCCCCGCAACAGATTAAAAGGCAAGAGCTAGACTGGATCTCATCTTTGACTCAAATAAAGAAGCTATAATACAGACACTTCAGCTCCAGCCAAAACCTTCAGCTTGTTGTCAGCACAAGGAGGAAGACGACAGGTCTGCATTGCTCCCTAAAAAAAACTTCAAAGTTAAAAAAGGTGCTTATTCAGGGGCAGGAATGTACAGGAGAATGAAAGAAGTACCAAGATGCTCAGTATCTCACTGATCCTTTCAAACCCCGTGCTACAGGGTTCTGTACTCGATGTCCAGGACTCTGAGCACTATCCAGCACTGCCTGCTGAGTGCAGCTTGTCACTGCGCACCTTTAATTAAGTACATTGTATGCGATTCAGCCAAGCGCAGGAAAGAACCTGTCATTTATGTTCTCTTTAAATCATTTGGAGACTTACTTCCTCTGAATAGTTTTTAGAAAAAACTCTATATACAAAGAGATCGCACACAAAGATGTTATATACAGATACACATGGAGGTATCTATAGAGCACATCAATAATGAATTTGAGTCAATGGCATAGGAAGCAGCAATCACAGGCATCGCTGCCTTCCCTTTGTGAATCTGTAACTAAAGCTCAGCTCCAGAAGGACAGGGCTCAGCAGCACACCAGTGATGCTGCTTCTCCTGGGCCACTGGTATCCTAAATCGGCAAGCGCTGTAGGACAATCTGATCACTCCCAATTATACCAATGGGATAACGTCTATGTTTCAGAATGGAACACATGCTGAAGCAGCTAGTTGAATCAGTTTAAAATCACTTCATGATCAAGCTACCTCACCGGTCAGTATTACGGTGCTTGAAGAGTCAGCATGCATAAGGATACACAGAAATGTATTGAGGTTAATTTCTTCCAAACACTGTCAGTTGCTCCCAAATCTCCACTCTTGTTCTTATACTACAAATATTATCTCACACAAGTCACAAATCTCTAATAGTCCACCTCTACCTGCATCATGTTTCTGCCACTTGCATCACTTCCTTACCATAAGAGATGTTGCTCTGTTCTCTTGCTGTCCCATTCTTCAGGATCCAAAGTACCACAAACACTATCAAACACCATTGCCAATTTCCAC
>WEIV01015908.1:29864-40385 GCA_013390005.1 Calyptomena viridis
ACCCTATCTTTCTGACCTAACCAATACAAGGAACAGCATTTTTTTTTTATTGGCGTATTTAATTTCTTTTATTTTATATTTGTTTATGAACTACATAGTTCTTAGCAGGCCTGTTCCCAACTAATACTAACTCTCATGAGAAAGATGGCATTAGCATCCCAAGAGAAGCTAGCCATAACCAAATTCTGCAAGATTGAAGGAATAAAGCATCCCATTTTTATATTTAGTTCTGCGTATATAGCATATATATACAGTTTATCTTATACTAAAGAAAACTATAGCTCAGATTTTTCACTCAGTATAGTGTTACTCTTCACTGGAACCAATATTAAAGAGTTCCATACAAAGGGAGGTGGTATTGCAGATACCATTTTCTACACCTATTTAAGTTAACCTTTCTACTTTCCTTAGTAACTCAAATCTGAAAAGAAAAACACACCTTCCTGCTTTAACTCACACAGATGAAGAGTAAGAGGAAGCACAATTTGAAAAAATAACATTAAACTATTTTAATCAGCAATTCCAGCCAAATATTAGTCCCTGTAGCTGACAGGTTTCCATTTTACCTCTTGTTTTGACTTACAAATTCACAAACTTAAAAAATGACAGAACTGCTTAATACAAGCCAGTTTCTTCCCTGGTTAGTTGACCCCCTGCAAAAGCCTGTCAATAAATCACTAAATATTGGATCAAATCCAGCAGTATTTGTTTGTGCTAAGAAATGAGACTCTAAAAAAATTTCTTAATATGAATTTGGACACCCTAAACAGTAAGTGTTTAAGATCAGCAGCTTCTAACACAAAACTTCTGGTAATCCTAATGCCGCACGTCTATACTGGGAACATATTTTCTGTCCTGGATCCTGAGGGAAGGTCCATCAGCTCTGCTATCAGTTACAAGCTTTCCACGCAGTGTGCAGCAGCCCTGTACACACAGCCTTTTGAGCAAGGAGAATTTTTATCCACAAATAACCTACTTAAGTTACAATTTGAGGAGTTCTGATATTTAATTTTCATCATAATCTTAGAGAGAGATAACTTTCCAGCAATAAAAAAAGTTAAATCTGGCACTTTTTCCAGGCAAACATGAACCACTATCATCATGATGAACAGGAAGATGTGCCAACAGGTAATATTTCAAAAGAGATAGAAAACTATATGCTCAAGGTCTGATTACAGAAAAAAATTCTTTAACACTTGTGAGCAAGGACTGCTTAAGCAAATGGATTGTTTCACTTGAGCTTTAAGCACCATATATTTTACTTCTGAGCTACTGTTTTCATTGTAATGGCAGCTGTCTGCTAGATTCCAGGGTTGCTTAGAAAATAAGAACCTAATTTGCAAAATAAGTTGGACTTCATATATTTCCTTTTTTTCCACTTAGGTATAGGATTCAGGTCTCTTTTTCTATGTACTTAATTTTAACAAAAATACAGTAATTCCAAAACTCAAAGCAAGAGCTGTATTGGAAGAACCTGGGGAAAAAATAAAAGTCTCAGAAGTACAAGGTCAAATCACTACCTTCCCACCAGTGTGCTGGTTCTGACCTCGTATATGCAGATGCATGTACAGGGTTCCACTCAAAGCAGGGCTTCAGGGAGACTGTGCTTGGCATAAATATTTATACTTTCAGACTCAAGTTCTAGGCATTTTACAGTGTCCTGAAGTGACAAGCAGAGGAAGCTGGGAAGAAAAAAAAAAGGAAGTACTCTAAAGTGGCTTTATGAACATTAAAAAAAAAAAAAAAAAAAAAAGCAAGACTGCTACAGAAGGAGTAACTGGAGGAGCTCTGCCTGAAACCTGTAATTGCATAGGGCTTCTACGCCTTCGGTTGTTTTTTCACGTCTTTATGGTAGATACATAACTTAGATATATACTGGAAATACATCATGTCAATAAGTTATTAATGGCCTACAAATTAACGTTTCCAACAAATGTGAAAGGTCAGATTTTGAACACAGATTCATAGCTTCTCCTGGCCTTTCCAATATGCAGAGTAAATAGAAGTGCTTAATATAGGTGGTTAAATTGGTATAAGAATGGAGAGCTTTTATACCATATTCTTTTTTTATTACAGTAATTCACAGAGAGTAATTCCTTAGCAGAGTGAAGAAGAAAACCTAGTGCCCAAAGGGAATGCCTCCAGTTCTGACTTAGATCTCAGCACATATTTAGAATGCTCTAACAATTGTCTCTTGGGTATTTTTTTTATTTTAAATTATTCCAAGTTTATATGTTATCTAAAGTCATACATTTCCGGAGTTATAAAAATATTTATTAAATATCTATTATATTCATGACTCTTATGCCTTTCTTGTAGCTATAAATGATACAGAAACAGAAGTCATATATGACTTAAGCCAGAAACTTTGGAAAAAAACAGAAATCCCACAACTGGAAATATATCACATCTTTTCTTCAGGATAAAATACAAACTTATTCCTATTCTCTTCATTTATTAGTATTTGCTTGAATCTACCTGCCTTTTAATTTTACATGTGATTCTTGCACATTTTAGACATACGTATAAAGAAGAAAAAAGTAAAAAAGTCAAAATCTTCAATTGATTGATCTTCACTTCTCTACACAAAGCAAAAACACACGAACAGAAAGAACCATGTCTTAGCTGTTTCAGCTTTAGTTAAAGTTAGTTTAGTTAATATTATTTAGTCAATATTCTTCCTATGTCCTCATATACATTTTTCTCCACTGCTCTAATAATATTCCACCAACTCTTTGGTCTCCATAACCATGTTTCTTTATGTTTTTTTCAAAGGTGAAGTGACTAGAACTGAACACAGTGTTCCAACTGAGAAAAATGAGCACAGTGGCATAGCTCTGCTGGTAGATTTCTCCTGCCTATGGTACCTCCTATACACTTCACAAACAAAAAGAGGATTGATGTTCCAAAGTCTGTGTTCTGCACCTCCCACAGGTACACACAGTGGCACAGGAGTTGGCACAACAATGCCGTACCCGCATACTGTTAGCATTTTGAAAGATTTCTAGAAATAGCTATATTACTGACTTCTTTTTAAAAAAAGAACTCTTCACCTTCAGTGCTTTTTCATCTCCTGATTAAAGATGCTACTATTCTTCTATTGAGATATTATGGGGATGTATCAAAAACACAAATGCAGAAGATAATGTCACAATGACAACTTACAAACTCTTTGCTCACAGATTTAAAAATATCCATCTTACCATCATCTGCTATCATCTCATGTAAGGTAGTGTGATTATATTCTAGTTAGAATTCCAGTAACTTCTGCAGTTGATCATAACCTACAGCAAAGCAAACCCTGCCAAATAAACAAAGTTACCTGAAAATAATGTGCTAGGGGATTAAATCTTGGAAAATGCACAGCTTCTCACAGGAGTTACATCTTTCAGAAGTGGCAAGGGATCCAGAATTTTAAAAGCAACAAGACAGCAAAAACACTGTGAATACTGGATGATTCTAATGTTATATTTGCCACATACACAGTTAAACCAAAAAAGTCAGGAAAAGAGTAATGAAATAAGCTTCAGCTTGATTTAGGCAATACAAGATCTACTTAATTAAGAATTAGCTAATGCAGTACTATATTTTCACTGAAAACAAAAAAAACCAACACAGTAGCCTTCTGCTAAACATGCTATGTTTTCAGACAGTAAATTTATACAGAATTTTGCATTGTGTTTGCCTTTCAAAATTTCTGTATGGACAAGTACCCAAAGAACTACCATTAATGCTTCAAAAATTTGGTCTGTAATGCAAGAGAGAAGCTCAATTGCCTCTCAAATGCCGATCTGCAAAATTAAGAAGGAACATGGAAACAGGATTTTGAAACTTACATTGATTAACAGCAAATTTGCATTAAGTTTGGATGGAGGGAATATGAGAACCATTTGTGTAACACTGTAGTTAGCCAAGCTGTAGGATGCTTTACTTGCAGGATGACCAGCAGAAACTATCACAGTTCTGACTCACAAATGGCACATTATGTGTTTGGGCATCACTCAACTTCAACAAAACCAAATATAAGTTTCCAATAGCTTGATGAAAACAGCATCACGCCCTAAAGGATTATGTCAAAACAGTACAAGCAAGGGGTTAAAGGAGAAAAGATTGCATACCTCAATAGATAATGATGAACTAGAGAAGGTTAGAATCTTAAGTAATAGAAAACCCACACTGGAGACCTTTTAAGAGCCTGTGAAACCATTTCTAAAGTGTGCAGTCTTTCCATTCACAGATGTAACAGTTAATTTAACATGGAGAATACTTAGACCTGTTTTATGTTGAAAGAAAAAATTCTGGCAGAAGCTGTATAATTTTGTGAGCTAAGTTTACAAGAAAAAACTATGTTCATCTACTATAACAATTCCTGTCTTACATTAGCCATGAACTTTCATCCACTTGTGCCTATCTGAAGCCAAATAACTGGGTTTGGCTAAAGCTCTTTTTCTGAAAAGGAATTCAGTTCTGACTTGAAAATTTCAAGAGAAGGACAAGCTCACTTCCCAGCTTCTAAAAACTCATTTCCCACACTTCCAAAAACCTGCCAGCGGTTTCTAGCTTTGTTCTCAGCTACCAGGTCTGAGGAGGAGGTTCAGGCTTTAGCTTCCAGTTACAGCTTCTCACATCAGCTCAGTGGTTGCCAGCATTTCCTTACTACTGGCAATGATGATTCACTTAAGTGCATGCATCACTATTTGGTCAGCTCTTATCATTAAGAAAGTTTAAATTGGTATTCAAAGAAACAAAAAGAAAACTCCACCCTAAAAATGACTGAAGAGCTTCTCAAATTCTCACATAATGATTCATTCTTAACTGATAAAACCCCATTTTCCAAACAAGACAGACCTCTACTGTTGGATAAAGTTACTACAAGTTTAACAAGTTTACTTGTTACCCCAGAATAATTTCATTGTGCTTGTCATAGATTATAGCTATGCACTACAAATCAAGGCTCTTGCTGCAGCACAGTGGCACCTCTGTGGTGACTTGTTGGCAGAGGCACACAAGATGAGGTGAGAAGCCCCTCTCCCATAACACACTTCTTCCTTAGGGACCCATATCATGGAAACAAACATGCTCAGAACCTCATAATAAGCTTCCCTTTGTGGCACTGCTGCTGCTCCCTCAAATATCAAAATGACTCATTGCAGCCCAGCTGTAGGTTGACTGGAACCAAGCTCTATGACCCTGGGACTACTATGTGTCAGCCAGTCACATACAGTATCCCAAATAACCAACCCTGTCCAGGTTAAACTAACACCTGTACCCAGGATAGTTAGTGCCACTAGGATATCAAGTTCCCTACTATGCTGCATCACAGTTACTGTGGTCTGAAATATCATGGTGATAATGTTCCAAACACTGGAGTTGACAATGCGGTTATTTATTTGGTTAAACAACCAGCATCCATCTTGCACCTTCTATTGAACTAGCTGGCTATGATTTAAGGAACACAAAATTAATCTTTCCACACTCTTCAAAACAAGAGCAGGTAGAAAACAGAGGCTAAAAATCCTGATTCTTAAAGTCATTTAGGTTGAAAACAACCACCAGAGGTCATCCAGACCAACCACATGCTAGAAAAGTCAGTCCAAAGTTAGGTTTGATTCAGACTCCGTGGCAGAAACTAGATAATTATGAGCTGGGGTATGTTTTAGGGAAAGAATGTAGAGCAAGGGAGAACTGTTTCTTTTAATACTTGGCTGGGGTATGGTTATGCAGAGAATTAACATAAAATCTTGCTACGATAAAGTAAATAATTATAGCTAAGATACTTATTCTTTACAATGCAATTCAGTGGTACCATCTGCAAAAGATTTACACTGCATCCAGTTTGTTATGGTATAACAATACAAGATACCAAGTATTTTAAAACATGAATATAAAAAGAAAATATTTGGAAGCTCTGCAATAGCTTCAATCCCAAACTAGAAATACTTAGCTGCCATAGTTAAGTTTCACCCTCCTTTTTGGATTTGCTTCAACTGTCCAGGTCCCTTTGAGAGAATAAGGCACTCAAGAGTTATCACTATTTAAAAGGTACAGTATTGCATTAGTCTCAGTAGTACAAGCATCATTTTCTATGCCCCAGTAACAGGACTAAGGTAGTTTCATCTGCAGAAAATATGGTGTATGACTGTTTTATATAATGCAGAAATATATCTTTGATGGACTAAAATCAGCCAGCTGAGGACGGAAGTTATCACAAGCAACAAGGGACCACACTTTCCAGCTCCCATGGCAGTTCACTACAGCAGCAGCTCTGGTAGCTGTTCAAAAGATAAGCAAGGGAATAAGTGAGGTGTCAGGTATCAGATGTCTGAACCGAAAACTTACAAGTAAAAATCTTCGCGATATCCCAAGTTTAAAACGTAAGTTTTACTGATCTTTGCAGGAGCTTCATAAGCCGAATGTTCAGTTCTACCGAGCCCGCACTAGGTGTCAGTCCTGCCCCGGTACAGCGAGGTTCAGGTGCCGCAGGCACACAGGGAACAGGCATTCCCGGAACGCTGCATTTTCCTCCTAGACTATAAGGAGTCACCCTTGCATAGCTCTTGGAGAACAAGAACAAAAACTGGTTCTGTTCTCACGAACAAAAATTAAGAAACTATATGTTTTGTCTTTAAAGTGTATTCTCTCTCCAAGCTGAGCTAGTCTTGTAACCAGATCAAAGGTGGGTGAAAAAATAGGTCAACCTGTGTAACCACAATAGGTGCAATCTGTTTTCTGTAGGGAAATAAAGAAGCTAACAGATTTCCGTACTTATTTTTTGGACATAAAATCTCCCAGAAAGAAAGGCAAGTCTAAGTTACACTGCAAGAAACAGAACTAATAGTCTGTTTCTCAACACATCTATGACTACTGTTTCTTGGACTTCTTTCCTCCCCTTGCCTTTTTGGACAGACATAATACATTTCCTACCATGTTTATTACACTGTATAGTACACTGACTTGTGGGCAGATACAGTTCTGCTTTTTAATCTCTTGGCAGGGTACTTCTTCGAGTCCCTCATCTCTCCTCATTTATCAACATTCATATCAAAATCTTTGAGAACAGAGGTCTAAGTGCCTATTCCTCTTTCAAGCCTAACTAAAGCTGGCCATAGTATTCATACTACTGGGATGTCCTCTCAATATGATTGTACACATCGTTTCCCTAGGAATAGCCTAAAGATGGCAATCAAACTTGACAGCCTTCAGCAAGACTGCTGCAAAATTACTTGCTTACAGGTCATGCAGTCTCAGGGTACAGCAGTATTCAGTACAATTCCTTAAAAAGAGAGTTATCTTTGTCCCCATGGCAACAGACTGCAGGCGTGTCCACCCTGCAGTTAGGAGATGCGATTGCAGTTTATTTACTAGCTTCAGTCTAGCCAGTGCATGAAAATGTAACAATACATCCTAATTAGTATGGGTTAGGGTCTTCAGATACCAAGCACATACTCATTACATAAAGCTAACGCTGTCATTACATAGCTACTCCTGATACTGAACCTTTCTGTCCCATAGGTGCAGAAATATCACAACCAGCTGCAGAGCAGCACCTAGTGAAAAATGTACACCATGATACCTGAAATTACTACAGTGTGCTCTTTACAAGACAGTAATCTATGCAAATAAGACACAAAGTGTACATTGTGTGCCTGTGTTATGTCCATCCTCCTCCCCTCCTCCTCAAAAAACCAAACCACAGCCCAGTCACTTAAGACGTTTGTCACTAATATAAACAGGACAGGTGAGGTAACACTTCCCATACCACAGATGTAGGTGCCCAACAGACTTTTTGCTTCAGTTGGCCATTTTGCTTATGGATGTTTCCAGGTGTTGTGATATCCTAAAAAACTCATTGATCCTGAGTATGTCTCAATTCATTTCATCAGGCTAATATTCAGAAACCTTAATCAAATCTCTCTCCTCTGCTTAAGCAAAAGTCACATCTATCCATCACACCCTGAAGTCTGGTAGCCCTGTGAAAATCTATGTTGTACACAGCAATGCACGATGAAATTATTTAAACCAGTTTCTCCCATGAGTACCCAAACCTCCAGGGTTTAGGCTACTTTTTTATTCTTCAAATTAGTAAGAAGGGGGGGATGAGGGGGGTGAGAACACACACACAGAAGTGAACGTATCACAACACCCTTGTGTACTGCTGGTACCATCTTCAATCACTGGATATTTCTCCTAATTTCCACAGGCTGAACTGCATCACAGCAGCAAAGGGCAGTCAGCCTCTTCAAGACACTCACCTTGGGAATGAATTATGCCTGTTCCATATCTTCAAGCAGTTAGTAAAGTTGATCCTGGTCTCCTGCTTTGTAAGAATCGGAAGTCACACAGCAAGCCCTTTTGCTTCTACTTTACAGATTTAGTCTAGGATTTACGCTGCTATACATGTCATGCTATACATAAAGTCAAAATGTTTCAGAAAGAAAGAGAAGCAATTAACTCACTCATTTCAGTCTTGAAGATACCATTTCGTTACAATAACATATGCTACATGCAGATAGATTTGAGTGCCCAGACCATCAGTTACCTGACTCTCCATCATCAGTCAAACTCTTTACAAATTTTCCTATGGTTATGGTTTGACTCCGGCTAAAATGCCGAGAGCCCACACATAGATCCGAAGTTTCTCAGAGAAGGGAAAAAACTTCGACTTTTGTGATAAGGATTATAAGCAACTGTTTATTAACTATTTCACAAGCAAAACAGGCTCTAACTTAGAATATTAAGTATTAACTACTACTACTAAAATCAGAGCTTAAGAGTTTAAGAGTGAGCAGTTTGATAGATGTTACAGACACCTTTCTCCCCCCACCCCTCCCTTTTAAGATCCTTCACCTCCCACCAACAGCTCGGGAAGGCAGGTGTGTGTGGGGCAGGGTTAGTCAGGGGTTTCCTCTGCTGCTGTTCAGAAGAGAGAGAGTCCCACCCCAGCTTTCCTCGTGGGGTCTTCTCCACGGAAACAGTCTGTTGCAAACTGCTTCTTAGCAGATTTGCTACTAATAGCTTTTTCAGGTATTGTTGTCACATAAGTCACCGTACCATAGGTGCATGAGACCACAAGCAAGGAATCTTCTGAACAAAAAGCTATACGTTCCCAACCTCCATAAGCACATCTTCCAGTATTTCATACCTCCTTTAAACTAGAGTCATGAGGTCAAGTGAAACTCAAGTTTCCATTAGATTTTCTGAAAATACTTATCTTGTTTGGTTGTGAAAAAAAATTATCAGTATTCTATTACATAATCTTAGTTTTCCTTTACTTTCACAGAGAGATGAAAGTTTTAACAACTCAAGTTAGTGATCCTAAATTCAAGTGATAAACAATATATGTGGACATTGCATGACACTACTTGGACATTGCCCAAGTATAACTGCAGAAGAAATAAGAGCTAAAAGAAACAGTGCAGGAAGAGCTACCCCACCTTTTCTAAGACAATTCCCAGATACTCTGCCAGAACATTAAAAGCACAAAATCTCAGGGGATTTCTCTGTCCACTATGACAGAGAGACCAAGCCCAAGTTACTTCTGTCAGCTACAGACAGAAATGCAGACAGTAATCATCCTGCAGCCACCACTGGGGAGGCATCCAGCACCTGTATTCTCTGCTGAAGAGTATGTGCAGGTGCTCCCCATTCTCCAAGGTTTTTTATTACTGTGAAAGGAACACTCTGATCCAGGTTAGATTTCCTCTTCAGAATTGCACAAGCCATTATTTCCAGACAGCTAGGGAAAAGAGACTCCTCCTGCTGTCAGCATCTGCCTTGTAGAGCACTTACAGTGTGTTGAATGCTTCCCACAGCTGACAGTCAGGGACACAGAGCTCCTTCATCTTATAAAGCAGCTCTTCCAACTGTTCATGCAGGTTCCATCTACGTTAGTTAAAGAATTAAAAACAGGCACAAAGAGCAAGCTAGGCAAAATGCTATTTTAGTGACCCATTTCTCTCCCAGGGTCTCATCTCATCCCAGATGTACAGCTCAGAAACCGAATGTCTGCTCAATGGGAAGATTCTCTGCTCAAATCAGTCTGCATAAATACATTGGAAGCATCTGGTCTGCACATACACTTTCCTTGCCGGATGGTGACACAAGTGTATAGCTGGCTTTCTAGCAATAAAACTGAAGCCTAAGGCCTTCTCCAAGAGCAAGGATTACTGTGCCAGGCATAGATTACCAAATTTAAGAAGAGGCTCTGTAGATTGACATCAGACGTAAGGCTTTGTCCCTTAATATTGAAAGACCGAGACAGTGGTTAAATGAAGTGGTTTGCTTTAAAACTTAGCTTGGCAAAATAAAACTGCTGCAAAAAGAGAAAAAAGAAAAAAGGGAACCCCACCCAACTCAGAAGGGTGGTAGAAGATCTGAAGAAGATGAGAGCAAAGAAAGGCATTTTAGCATGTAGTCATTATCAGCCAAGCATAGCCAAGTATTCAATTGCCAGAACCCATCCAAACATGCAGGCTATAATCAAGAAGCTCCATTGAAAGTGCGGGATGTTCCTTAACATTG
>WEIV01015913.1:2464-23983 GCA_013390005.1 Calyptomena viridis
CTTGCTAAAAATATGTATAAAGAAATGAGGAATAAAATGAATGAGCAGAATAATTGATTTTATTTGTGTTAGTTTTATCAAGGAAGTGTGAGTTTGAATAATGACATTCCAGTCACTTCTGCTCCCTTGTTTATATACAGTTATGCACCAAGCTTCTCCTGAAATAAATGAGGCTTTAATTTTTCTTGCTAGCTACATTAATTATCCTGCTTTTATGTTTTTAACTAATGTGACTGTTCCTGTATCAAGTAAACATGTCTGCATTAGAAACCAGGATTCACAAATACCTTCATTAGGTGAGCACTTCATAATCATTAATAATGAGAACCGCCATGATCACTTATTAGAAGGTGTCATGCCACAAAGTTCAATGGTTTACCTGGTACAATCAGTAATTTTGAAAGCAGAAGTATTTGTTGTTTCCTAGCAAAAAAAAAGGAAATTGTGGTACACTCAGTGGAAGATGTAGTATGTAGACTTAGATTTTTGCTCATGTATGCAATTACCAAATCTCTCCAGAAGTCTTTGGGAATATGTTGCAGATATGCTCACCCATCTTTAAGTTCTAAAGATGAACGTGAGATTTTATCTTCTTTGTCATCACTCAAGACAAAACTCTTCATCATTATCTCCCTTGTTGCAAGGAGATTGGAATGGAAATTTTTAATGTAGTTTTATTAAAATTTTTCCTGCCTACAACTGTTAATTATTATAATTATAAAATATAACTTTAATTTGCTCTAAGAATGACTCAGGAATAGAACTATCCAGACTAGAGTTGGGAAATACCAGGACATCTTAAATTTTATTTTGGTCTGAAGGTTGTTGAGTAGTGGTCTGTAGATTCAGAATTCTCACTCAGGGCTTGAGAAAAAGGTCACCCTACAACCAAGGACTCCAGTATCTATCACTCCAGCTGGATCCAAAGGAAACTCAGATGGGGAATTTCAGGATTTGAATACTGCAGCCANTTTGAATACTGCAGCCAGATGTACTGGATGAACACCTCAAAATAAGGAAAGCCAAAAGTATCAATTCCCCAGGCTTAGACAATTCTTCAAAATGCATAGCAGAATTTTGCTTAAAATATTATTTGGATTTTGTAAAACTAAATTTTGCCAACATAACTTCACATAATTTCTGACTAAACGTAGTCCATAGTGACAAATATAAAGTGTTTGGCAAGCTTTTGCTCCTGGAAAACATTTCCGTTTGACCCCTGACTGTAGCCGTTTGTATTCACAGATAGTGGATGCAACATTACCAAGAATAGATCTAACTGTTCATATGTACTGTTAAACAATATTATATGTTTGTGATACAGGAAAATAAGTCTCTCTTTTCCAATTGGTATTGTTATTATTTAACTCAAATTATATATTGAAGGTATAAATGCCGGTTAAAGGAAGCATAATCTTATTGGTTCTTGCTTTAAAAAATCCTGATGGTACAGTCCATCCTGAAAGCTATGGATGGAAAATATTTATTAGAAAATATTAGAAAATATTTATCACCAGATTAAAGGCAAAGTTGTGAAGATGTGTAGACAGGGCTCTGGATGTTTTTACTTGGTAGATGTCAAAGAAGATCATCATCAGTAGAGCAGAATAGTCCTTCAGGTGATTTGTGCCACATCCATGAAGACATTGAAGAGTAACTTGTTTGTTTCTTATGTGTTCAGTAAAGTATATCAATTTATAACCATTAAGTTGGGTTATGCCTGTTTATGCAAATTTTTAAAGAAAAGTGGTGGAAGTGTGCATTAGATAGCTTTTGAAAACTCAGGTTCAACACTAATCTCAATGTAAATTCTAATGTACTTCTTGCAGATGTTGTTTTTTATCTGCTGTCGCTGATATCTTCCCTTGTATCCCAGGTAAAAGAGAAATTTACCTTCTGAAAAACATGGATAGTCTAGGGAAAGAAGGGTCTTTGCTAAATCCCTTCTCCAAAGACTTCTTTAAACATAACCAGAAGTCTAGCATTTTTGGGTAAAAAGTTATAATCCTGTCAGTCTGGTTCTTTCAAGTAATGGACCTGGGACATAAAGCATAATTTTAAACCAACAGATTTTCAGTTTCTTCATCCTGTGTTATTTTTGTTGGTTACTTATGTGAGACTAGTTCTCATATTGGAAACCTCCCCATACTCACTAATTGCTGTATTAGGAAGGATATGATCCATTGTGTCTCCTGAAGGAACATTTCCTAAATTAATAGGGATTAGAAAAAAAAGGAAGGAAAATAGTTATGAGATGAAGTAGAAGGTCAGAATTGTTTCTACTGAATTCAGTAGCACATTATTTTATAGGAGGTTTGGTTTAGTCCTCTTGTTATTTATACAGTATCACAAGTATTGCAAAATCTGATTAATGCTACCAAATTTTCTTGCCATCAATGCATATCCATCCAAAAAGGTTCTCCTTCTTTCTCTTTCACTTTTCTACTTTCAGATTAACATTTTTTCAGCAATATATTGGGTGCCTCTTTAGTTGATTATGTATAAATACATTCAGTTGATGACGCATTCTCTGACTGAGTGATTAATACAGGGATTCTTAGTATGGAAATGTTCTTTGATCACAGAAAAATATGTCCTGGAGAAAGAAATCTTCCTTCTAATTTGATCATCCAGTTCTGTCACTGTTTTTTCCCAATGTTTCCTTTGGTGATATCATCGATACTAAAGGATAATAATCTAGATATATGTCTTCGAATGTACAAAAAGTGATTTTACAAGCCTGCAATTAAACAAAAAAACAATTCCTAGAAATGATCAATAAGGTTTTTTTTTTTTCCCCCTATCTGGGGACCTGCCTACAAATATCCATGCTTTAATTTCTGAAAGGTCTCTTCTAATAGTTGTCACTGAAGTGTTGTGTTAATAATTCAATGATAAAGGATTTCAATGCCATTTGATTTCCTCTCCTTTCCCAATCCTTGACCTGGGTTTATTGGTCTTCATATCACAATTAATTGTTTGAACATAAACATCTGTTTAATATGTACAATACACATAAGCAATAAATCCTACTCCCAGAAAAGAATTGGCTTACTCTGACAATGATTACATCAAATCCCAAGCTCTCAATGCTCAGAATTAAGGACAAATATGATTGTTCAGCTTCTCCATACAAGGAGCTGCTTTCCAAATTTCTAAGTTGTTGGTTAGATTGCTCTCATATTTACAAGCCAACCTAATATAATTACCAGATATTTCATGTCAGGAAATAAGAAACAATTTTCCTCTGGGCAGATGGGAGGAGATCATTAGGGAAGTGACTGCATTCACTTCTGGATAACAAATTCTCTACACTTCAACAATTCAATGCATTACTGGCAACCTTCTTATCTCCTGCTCTTGTGCTGATGCCTTAAGGCATGTGATTCTTTGTATAGTAGTCTTAAAGGTGTTATGTTTTACAGGTGTTTCATGTATTTATTGTACAGAAGATAATAGTGCAGATGTTCTGGAGAATGTTTTTGAGTTCAGTTCCTATTGCATTGTTCCCACAGTTGCAGGAGATTGGATCTGGTGGCTGATGCACGTTCTTCAAGCCCTGAGTTTCTTGTCTTGAGGTGTTAAGGAATTTGGGCATAAAAAATAAGAATGCCTGGGTACAGGTTCTACCCATGCAATATGCAAGATTACTAAAATGTGATTTTAATGGACCTTTATGGCACACTGAATGTGAAATTCAATGGTATTTAAAACTATTTTTGATTTAAAACTAGGTTTTGATCCTGCTTCCTTGAATGTGTTCTTATGCCTTTTCATGTTAGATTTCAAAATATTTTTCAAAGGAAAACAACTTAATTTTGTAGGTGTTGGTTCTCCATCTAGCATTTTAGCTGGTGGAACACAATAATGAGCATTTTTAGCCTCCAGCAATCTAAACATTTTAAATATAGATGGCAAGATACGAAGTATGTCTGTGATTGTTCTGGACATTTTTTATGTACAACAAAATCAGTAAGAGCTAAGGTAGAAAGAGAGCCTTAGGGCACTGAATAGTAATATTTAGAGAACAAGAGATATTAGAAAGCAGAAAATGTCAGAATTCTGTACCTGTGCTTCCTGGCATGACATCCCAGGGAAGACACAGTGCAGTAATGCTTACAGACATGGTCTGATAGTGTTTAAGAGCATATAAACACACTGACGATATATAATTATGCATGCAAGTATTTAACAATTGAGTGAAACGTCTGAAATGCCTTTCAACAAAGTCAGTATTGCATCTGAATGAGTTTTCTCTCTATTCATTTAACAATGAGGTTTGTTCACAAGTATTAAAACAAATGAGTTTGGACTTTGGCATTTTTTAATAAACTGTTTCTGAATCTAAAAGTTATTCAGATTTGTTGGGACAAAAGGAAGGAAAAAAATCTGATCAGTGTCTGTTTTGGCAAATGTTAAGATCTAATTAGTGAGAGATGCCTCTGCCCAAATTAGGGTGCAAACAAGACCATATGCATAAGTCAACAATACAGATTTTTTTGACAATTAACGTGAGGTAGAGAGAGAGAAAGAAATAAAAAGGTGGCGGGAAGGGGAGAGGAGAGAGATCAAGCAGAAGTCACCATCCGTGGATGCTTCTTCATCCTGGGCTTCTTGATGGTGGTAGGCCTGAGGTTTTTCAAAACTTTTCACTATTTATACATCTTATCAAACAAGGAATTAATGCTCATTGGCTAAACAGTTCTCTTACTCCTTTGGTTAAATGATTCCCTCACTTCAAATGCTAACTAGTCCACATGCTGAGCATTTCTCTTCTTTTAAGTCAGTGAATGTCTAGGATTGGTGGGCTGTGAGCCAGTGGTTGCAAATCTCCCCCTGCCAGAATTACCTTTTACCCTGTCGGAGCTGATTTCAGCACAGCTGCCAAGTTGGCTTTCTTTGCTCAGCTGGTCTACAGGAGGCATGCCCGAGTCTGTGCCTCTGTGCTAGAGACCTTCATCATTCCAGTTGTGCTGGCTAAATACGTATGGGGTGAGGAAAGCTTGGCAAGCAGTTAAATTTACACTTTTTGTTCCTTCATTTTATGAAAATGAGCAAATTCAGTCCGATCTAATCTGTGAATAATAGATTTCTTATATGACCAGCTGAGATGTCTTTATTTAAACAGGGTGTGAAGGTACTTTTATTGATGGAAAGACCCTCTCAAATTTTAAAATCTATAAAGAAATCATCAACTAATAACTTATATTTGTAGTTTGTACCAGTGAAAATCTCCATGAAAATCAAACCTGAATGGTGAATTATTTGTATTTCAAGGCTTTCTCATTTCTAGCTGTTTTAAACAGCAGTGAAATACAATCTTAATGATGCATGTCAAAAATATATACTTAATATTTTTATACTGTATTGAGGTATTCTGAGTCATATTTCAAATCTATAGCAAACAGCAGTGAAAAATACAAAATATAAAATATCATTATTATAATAAACTAATGCCACATTGACTTGAAACTAAAATGAAACATCTGCTGTATCATGGGAAATATTTAGCACCAATGTTCTACTTTTAGAAGTTTTTTTGAGATTGCAAATGGAATTTCATATCTAATGACTTGCAGTATACAGCTGAAGATTAGATTTCTATAAAAAAGGATAGACTATAATGAATGGGAACGAAAAGAAAGTACAATATATTGTAAAATGTTGATATTTGCAGCATAAGATATATTACATTCCACTCCTTTACTCTTTGTCTTGTTTTTCTTTCTTTGGTTGTACCTCTAGAGATTTCCATTTATTGTTTTAGTTTCCTTCTTGTCCTATTTCACCTAGCTTCCTTTCCTCTAGTTACTGATGCACAAAAAAAGGTATTCAAAAATCTTTTTTTAATCAATTAATTCTTTTCCTTTGATTTCACTATTGTTTTCTTTTTTTTATCCTTAAACTTTCTAAGTCTTGTAATCATTAATATTCTATAGTTTTCCCTTTCTTCTTGTATTTTTCTTATTTATCTTATGTAAATGATATTATCTGTCACTACCTTTCTCTCTTTATATTTCTGTTTTTCTCTTGGCTTTTCCTACTTCTCGTCCTCCTTCAATCTATTTTCTTTCCCTGTGCTTTTCCTCTGTTTCCCATCATAAACTGATTTTTTGCCTGCTACCAACAAATTGACATCTACAAGATGGGGTTTAGAAGTGTTCTAAATTTAGATCACTGACAAAAAAGCAAAAGTTGTAACAGCATTACTTTTATGTTATATTCATATTGGTTGTAGGTTAGAATGCAACACTCCAGAATGCTTTTATTTTCTATTATTTGTATTGTAGTAGAGCCCAAACACCTCATTCTTGGATAAGAAGTCTAGGACAAGTGTTTGGACGACTAGGTATGGGACAAGTACAGAATGAGAAAAAATAAATAGGAGGCAAGAACATGCTTTTTCTTCAGGAACCCTTTCTTTCATTTTCTGTCCTCTATGGTAGATCATGCTACATAGTGAATAAAATAAATATTCAGGGAGATGAATGAAATATATTCAGATGCAATCACAGATTAAAGTATGATTCAAGTTTCAAGTTTCTATTGTTTTCACTTAAGATGGTACTTACTGTAAGCAATGCATTGAGATCAAGATAAAGCTCTCTAGTCAACATCAGAGATAAGAGCTTTTTGAGTCTTAATTTGCATATACTTTTGTCTGAATAGCAGGCGGGTTTTTTTTGTTTGTTTGGGGGTTTTGTTTGTTTTTGGGGTGGGTTTTTTTTTGGTCCTTTTTACTACTCTGATTTACTAATAGTACAGATAAACAAATGAAGAATGTGAGTTTAATGCTGTGTGGAAAGCAAAAGAGGCCTCTGGAAATCACTAGAGAATTGAAGAGAGTTTCCATTCACCACTTTTCTTTGCAGAGTCAAAATTTATTAATGTCTTTTAAAAATTAATTGAATACGTATAATGAACCCCATTCCACAGATCACATGGGGTTTCAGGAACTCTTTAGAAGAACATGTAGATCCATCACTTTAAAATGTAAAAAGTTTTTCTACAGGGAAGTTACAGACAGATAATAAGGAAATATATAAGTGTGGATGAAGATCTGGCAGATCCTTCCCCCCAGTTGTCACCCAGTTAAACAGAGAACAGGAAGGAATGGATCTGTTAAGCAATGCTGGAGAACAAGCCTGCCCTGGTGCTGTGTTGTGTCAGGTCTGTGCAAAAGGCAGGAAATAATGAGAAGGCTGGACTTCATGAAGTTTCCCATGTGGTTTTTTAACTATTTGCGTGCTGACATTCTACAGTCTAATCCTAAGCACATCTTACCTTCCTAGCAGACTCTGTGTCCATGCCTTCCAGACAGTGTGTCTGGTAAGGCCCTGGACACATCTCTCTGCCTGACCAGGTGTCTCATGGCCTGGGAGAGTGTCTGCTCTCTAAGAAGTCAGAAACATGTCTGCCTTCTTCTTGCTACACAGTTTCAGATATATATGGGACTATATTATTTACATTAAATACCCAATGACCTGGGGATCAGGTTCTCCTTGTCCAATTACAAGAATCAGTCCATGTCCAGTCAGAGTCTCACCTCCACACGCAGAACTTTGGCCTACAGCAGGGGGCTGCAGTGCTGTTCTGCAGTTTTGTAGTTCATGTGGCAGGTGAACCTGGGAATGTGCAGGACCTGTGGAGCACCTCCTTTCCTGGGTCCAGCCCGCTGTAAGGCTGAACACATATTCCCAGCAGAGACATATACACAGTACTAACATAGGGGGCTGCACAGACTGACAAAAGTGTCTTTCTCAGCACAGCTTTCATCCACCTTGTTCCCTTCCTTTCTCTACCTTGATTCTTCTCCTTAACATCACCTACTAAGTTTCTCACATCCTGCATTCCTCTGAAAACATCTTTTGATAAGTTTTATGCTCTTCCTCAAACCTCTGCTGCCAGTAAGTCCCTTGCTCACTGAGACCGCAAGCCCTTTCGGTTGCATGACATTAGGAGGAGAAAGCTCCTTTCTGTGACTCCTTCTGATCAGGGACAATAGACTCATTGTGTGGTCTGAGAGATCAAGCATTTGATAATTTAACAAAAATTACTCTCACATTTCAGGTAGAATTCATCATTACTTAGACATAGACAAGATGCACAGATAGTTTAAGCTACTCATATCTGAGAAGAAAAATAATTATAAGGGCATACCTGCCTCGAGACATCTCTTATGGGATTTTGATTTTTGATCTCTAAAGACTGTATCTCTTCATTCACTGTAGAGATAATGTGAAGGTTTTTATATGTCAAACTTTCACATGGCTAAATAAGGTACTACCACCCATATATATATTAATATATATAGGTATTAAAAGGTAAATAAATAATAAGTGAATAATTTACTGATTGATGAGTAATTGATGAGTAATCCAAGGTAATTGGATGGAAGTCTAGTCCTATGATGAGGACAAACTGATATTTGAAGTTAGTATAGCTTTGGTTGTTTGAGATATGATTCTAACACCAGTTATTTTGTAATAACAGTAAAAACATAGAATTAATTTTTTTTCCTAAAAAGGCTATCTCCATGAAATATTCAGTGTGTTTTAATTTATGCTTTTTTTTAGTCCAAGATGAATCAAATAAATGGAATTACAATTTTACAAGTAAATGTTATTTCAAGCCCTCTAGCAGCAGGAAATAGCTTCATAACAAAATTATGTAACAGCTGCTATCCCTATTGATAAACATGATAATGTTTTCTCTCTCCTTTTCATTTATCAATAAGAGTTATTTCTTGGCATTGTCTTCAACAGGTTGTGTAGTGAGGAAAAAAAAAAGCAGATACAGGGAACACATGTAAATATGGAAGTGGTAAAACAGTATATGTTCTTTCATTTTGACCTGGAAACGTCTTCTGTCTTTGTACAGTAAGTTGTTGCCTATTTTTTTTGTTTTGTTTTTCATCACTAGAATGACAAGTGATTTTTCAGGCCTAATGAAATAAGCACTTGGTTTATATTACATCAGTGCTTGTGAAAGACTGAAAATTCTGTCTGCAAACCAGAAATAAGATGATTTTGTCAGAGTTACATTTTATGTATGGAGTGTTAAACCAGCATAGTTATGTAGTTAGAACTGCTGAAAAGTGAAGGTCATTTGTTTTTATTTTTTAATTTGAATCAGTTAAGTTATGAATAAAACAGAAAGTAAGTATTAGCTAAGAAAAAAGAAGTATGATATTTTCCAAAGAAACAAAGAATATTGTGAGTACTGAGCAACACTGCAAATATAATGTGATACAGTGAGGAGAGTGTTAATGCATATATTTAGAGATGTATCTGCTAGCAGACATTGATGGAATGCAGAGGGAAAGCAAAAGATTTTGGCCACAAACTCTGTATACAATAAATTCTATAAATAAAGTTGCTAGAGGAAATAAAAAGCCCTTATAAGCTCCAAAGCTGCTGTATTATTCATTTTAGAAAAAGGGTCAGTTTGATCCTAAGGCTTGATATTTACCAGGTGCAACAAGGTATTTATTACTCTTTGCCCAAGTAGTGATTTCTTAGTTCATGGAAAGCTCTAACTTTTGTTGGAGAAAGTCTTTATGTTATAATTCCTGTATTCCTGCTTTAAACATGTTGCTGTCAATAACATGTACATAGATCTTGATTTTCAAGCAAGTCATACCTCAGGCAACCTTTGAAGAGCTTAGCTCAGTTGCCCTGAATCCATTCTAACCATGGCTCTCAGAGGAATTTTCTGTTTCTGGACAACCCCCCTTACAACTGGGAAAAATGTGCAGTAGCATTTTTGCAAAACCAATTATGTTCATATGCTTTTCCTTTAAAAATAAATAAAAAGTCAACTGATTCTACAAGTCAACTTCTAGAGAAAATCAGAAATCTGTTGTAATTTTCATTATTTTGTTTGGTACTGACTTAGTGTTTCCTGCAAAATTCTTGAGTGGCATGTGACTTTACTTTTGAGCAGCAATATATGTGCACAACTACAGTCTGATTTTTCATTGGAAATGGAAGCAGAGATAGAGTCTGTATATGTTCTAAGAGCAAGCAACTTGTTTCTCTTTATGTATATTTTCAGTCTAGAATAAACAGAATTGTACAGAAAGGAAGGAATTTATATATTATCTACAGTTGCAATACTCAGACTACTAGAACCTAGCAAGACCCAGACTGCTTTTGTCAAGGGTTCAAGAGCTGAAGTTAAGCATCAAGAGAAAAGATAAATTCTCCTCTGCCAGATCCTTTTTGCCCTAGAGTCTTGCAAAAATACCCCAAAGCAACCCACCCTAATAACATTGCAGCACATCCAGTAAGACAAAAAAAATCCATGTTCATTACAAAAAGGAACTTCTAATTATTTGCAATTCAGCCATATTTCAGAAATGGCTATCACATATATTTAAATATTTAGGGACCTTTTTTTCACTCTCCTTTCTTTCTCTTTATTTTTTTTTTTTAATTGAGTGGCTATTAAAATAGAATAAAGAGTTAGAGATGGCAGCTGTCAGGAGAAAGCATACGGCAAAAAGTCTATATAAATAATAAGCCTAAATAGTCCTACAGTCCCCTAAGGAACAGAAGTAGTCAGACATTGCTTCTGACTCACTCAATTAAAAAATAGTCTAAGAAAAGTCATCCAGGTTGAGAAAGCAGCCTGAAATGCTGTAGAGAGTTCTAGTTATAGAGTACAGAAAATAATACATTTGAAATTAAATCAAATATATAAGCACTTAAGAACTGATTCACCTTCAAAAATAGCAATCTCATTCACTGTGTCAGAAAAACATCCTGCAAAATATAAATTCCAGTTCTGACATGCAGTCCTGGCTAAAAGTTCAAGACCTCAACTCTGAAGCTTCATAGGATATCACAGAATCACAAGATAATTCAGGTTGTCAGAGACCTCTGGTGTTCATCGAGCCCAGTCACCTGCTCAAAGCAGAGCTAACTTCAAAGTAGATCAAGTTGCTCAAGACTTCTAGTTCAGTTTTGAAAATCTCCAGGAGCCTCTCTGGATAACACGTCCTGGTGTTTAAACACTTGCACTTGAATTATATTTTTTCCTTTTTTTTTCTGGGCAGAACTTGCAATGCTACATTCAACATCATTTTGTTTTCTTGTGCATCTCAGAAAATAGCCTGGTTCTGTCATTTCTATTCCCTTACATTCGTGCATGTAGGCAAGTTTCATAGTCCATAACCTGAAGGGCTTCATGAAAGTTACACTTCTTGTCCAGCTACACCAAAGTCATAATAGGATTTGTGCTGGATATTTTACAATAATCTTATATTAATTTTACAAAAAGAAAATCTTAGACTCCTCTCCCATTATGCCCTGGCATCCTCTGATTACCCTTTCCCGATTTCACTCACCAATGAAGAAGTTACTATTTTTTCTCCCCTTACCTTCTACTACACAGCCATATAATATAAAAATCCATCTTTTTTTTTTTTTTTTTAATTGTTTCCTCAAGAATTGCAAAACTGTTATTTTCTGAGTCTCATGTGACCATGATTATTGGGTACCTGATGTAATTTCTCTACTGCCCTGGAGCAAAGATTCAGTTGCCATAAGTTTTATCTCACAGCACACTGCAGAATGGAGTTGGCTCTTTTGTTTCTGATTGCTCAGCCTGCTTGTCTGAGCAATTAGATGTTGGGCTCTATAGATGGTTTTGAAGTTGTTTATTCCCTGTATAATGACATTACATGTGTCACAGGAACTGGTAATGTGAGGTGCTTGGCTTAGAAAATACACAGGAAACAGCTAGGGTTAGCCACTGCCAGTCTGCAGAGTCTTGTTTTCTCTTCACCAACAAAAAGCATCCTAGAAAGGGAGGGAAATAAAAAGATAAATAGAAATGTGTCCATTACATATATTGCTACTACATGTTCGATATCTCAAAGAGATGAAAAAAAGGCACTAGTTCTGCTTCTGTGCATCTTCACATATTCTGCAAGTTTGGTTTGCAACATATTATTCAACTTTGGACTTCCTACTTTTACATTTCTAGCAGATATCCTAGTAGACTGTAGCTGAAAGTAAATGCATATTTTTAATAAAGAAATGATAGCTTTGGGCTTTCTAGTGGATTCTAGATTTTTTTCGTACTTTTATCCTAAAGTAGTTTTGTATTTCAAATGATCACATCTGGCATCTGCCCAGGTAAAAGAACCCTGCCAGCTCAAAGACACACTGCCAGGACATTAATATTCATGCTGCAGTTTGCTCTTCTCATTTGAGTACTTAACTCTCTGAGACACAGGTTGATCCATGGGGAACGCTGATGTTGGAACTCCAGCCAGTTGTGCATCAGGACTCCATTAAAAAATCAGAGAACAAATTTTAGAAGCATAAGCCCACTCCTGCCCTTAGAGAGGTTTGTTAAATAATAGCTGGCAAACATCAGGTGGGTCTATAACCTGGCAGTTGCTGAAACTGTTGACTTTCCTATAGCTTTAACCAGAAGAAAGCAATAGGTTTATGCTACAGTTTGTGGAATATACTTGAGAAAATGTAATCCAATACCTACAGACATCTATAATGAGGAAAGTGAAATATGTTGCACTTTTCAATTAAAAGAAATCAATTGGCAAATCTCTTTTTTTAGCCATTGGGGGTTATATTAGACGAAATTAGGATATATTAGTTCATAAAAAGAGATTCCAATATACATATTCTAAATGAAATGTATTAGAAATTATTTTATTGATTTTATCAGAATTTCTTTTAAATACACTCATTATAATAATTATGAGAAATAAAAATTTATGTGTGATGCTAGTAACATTCCCAAAATTGATTCTTGCCTTTTCCATATCTTTAGGAATCCCCTTTGCTATGTTTTCACTAAAAAACAAGCCACTATATAATAGCTAGAGAATGTTTAGAGGAAGTTTTTAGGTGGTCCAAACCTTCAAAGTGTTCCTAGAACTCCAGTTAAAACTAAAGGTAGTTGCAAATGATCAGCATCGCAGAAACTCCTCTAGTAAAATAGTATTATAGGTGTGGAGAAACCTTATAGTTTTCCTCTCTGTCATGCTAAATTAATTGGTTTTCAACATATATATAAACATCTTTTCTAGGCAAAGTAGATTAGTATGTTGTTTTCATGCCAAGAACAGCATGGTTTAGCATGGCCACACATGATGAGGAAAAACAGGTGCAGCGAGAGCCCAGCTCATTTCTTACTGATCACATTCACCACAGTCTTGTTCTTTTCTTCAATAAGGTGCAGATTATCAGCCAAATAATTTTTGTCTCTAACAGGTAAAAGCACTTACCTTCCAAATTAACAAAGAATTCAGTACATTTTGGAATATAACCACAAGATTGACCAAATAATCCCTCATTGTTGCTCCTGTGGTCTATTACTTTTACTCTTTATTGTTTGTCCCTTTAACTTCTTATTTTTTTTCTCCTTTACATAGAGACAATTTATTTAGCTGACCTTTAATTTCTTTTTTGCTGAAGTTACAAACAAAATAAAATAAAATGACAAAAACTAGGTGGTTGTGTAGAGGGAAGTTCAGAAAAAGGCTTTGATTCCAATCAAGATTGACTTTAACTGAAATGTGCATGATAAACAAAAATTCTGGGAATGAGACACGTCATGTCATCAAAAAGAAAAATTTACAAAGATCTTAAATAGGTTTTGTCAAAACACAGACAGTGGGATATAAATGAAATGACTCTCCCTCCGAGTTCTACATCCTCCTCCACACCCAGCGGCACAGAGAGATGGGGAATGGAGGTTGTGGTCAGTTGTTGTTTCTGCTGCTGCTCAGAGAGGAGTCCTTCCCCTGCTCCCCATGGGGTCCCTCCCACAGGAGACAGTCCTTCATGGACTTCTCCAGTGTGAGTGCATCCCATGATTAACAGTTCTGCTGCCACGTGGGTCACTTTTCCACAGGGTGCAGTCCTTCAGGCACAGGCTGCTCCAGCGTGGGTCCCCCACAGGCCACAAGTCCTACCAGGAAAACCTGCTCCAGCATGGCCTCCTCTCCCCATGGGTCAGCAGGTCCCTGCCAGGACCCTGCTCCAACATGGGCCTCCCACAGGGCCACAGACTTCTTCAAGCATCCACCTGTTCCAGTGTGGGCTCCTCCACAGGCTGCAGATGGATCTCTACACCCCTGTGGTCCTCCATGGGCTGCAGGGGCACAGCTGCTCCATCATGGCCTTCACCACGGGCTGCAGGGGAACCTCAGCTCTGGCGCCTGGAGCACCTCCTGCCCCTCCTTCTCCACTGATCTTGGTTTCTGCATTGTCATTCACATGTTCTCTGTTCTTCTCTGGCTCCCATATTTGTCTGCCCACTAACTTTTTTCCTCCCTTCTTAAATATGTTATCACAAAGGCGTTACTCCTAATTGGGTCAGCCTTGGCAGCAGTGAGTCAATCCTGGAGCCGGCTGGCATTGACTCTACTGGACATGGGGGAAGCTTCTGGCAGCTTCTCAAACAGGCCACCCCTGTAGCCCCTCTGCTACCAAAACCTGACCACAGGAACCCAATACAGCATGGCATAACATTTGACATCAACTGGTAGAACAGAGGCAGAAAAATCTGATGCTAATGCTAATGCTAAACAGTCTTGTCTGTATACACACATACCCATATGCTGTGGAATTAGCTACAGAGACACAGGGATGACTTGACTCGTCTCAGACACATATGCCTATGTGATTACACATGTACTTTCAGATATTCATTACATTTTCTAGACAAAAATCTCATTTGGTTATCTTGAAATATTCTTCCAGAAGAAAATCCAATTCTTGTTTTCCTATACTAGGTTGTATTAAATAGACATTATCTCTTTGGCTACCTAAAACTGAACACTCACTCTACAGAAGTGGTATTATTCTGCTGCTACAGCACTATATGGGGGTTCTTAGAAGGCTGAATGGTTAAATAATTATGCAATCAGAAAAATGATTGATTTATTTGTCTAGTTGGTGCCAAATGAGATAAATATAGCATAGCAACCGTATTTTAAAATAAAGTGATTTTTCTGGTTGGTTTCCAGTATGTGCACCTGTATTATTAAAACAAATCCCTATTGAATAACCTTATTTATGTATCGTGGTGTCTCTGGTGCTCTAAGGCTGATAGTTGCCATTTCTTCTATCTTAATACTGTAGCTGCATTCCTCCTCAGGTATTCCACAGAAAGCTTTATGAGTAATTTGAAATTCTGGCCTGCAGCTGCCTGATTCTCAATTGGGAAGGAACAAGGACCTTTACTTCACCCTAAAAATGGCAATTTTCCCTTAAAATGGCATACAATCAGAAGAAGAGAACCACAGTGGTGGACAAAAACCATCAATGTGGTGTAACTAACAAAGATGATGCTATATCACAACTCCATTTCAAAACAGGTACAGATATCAGATGTGCTAAAATTGGACAAAGGTTATATTTCTAAAAACTTAATTAACTAAAATATGCCTTTTTTCAAACATGCCATGGACATCACAAAATTGTGATACAAGATGATATAGTAGGCTACCACCCCTGCCATTGCCAAGATTTCCTGAGTTTTTCAAAACAGTGAAAATTATGCAGAAGAAAATACATTCAATTTTTTTAAGTCACTAATCTTGCCTGGGAGATATTAATTCATTCTCACCGCTCCATGTTGAAGAGCAAAGTATGTGTCTTTTGAACTCTGTAAATTACAGACCACATAAGACATGCTGCAAGATGCAACGTGGTTGTGCAGTAAAAAGTCAGAGATAAACACAATATGCAGATGAAATAATGGTAAGATTCTGCTGCAAAATTACATCTTTTATTTAATTTAAAATTATATACATTTGTGGCGCATGACATTTCTTAGGTCCAGGAGTACCCCAGGATGGTTATGAAACAAATGCTTTCCAAATAAAAGAATTTTTTTTGTGGATTTGTCCACTTTCTTCATTCCTTTATCAGAAAAGATTAAATCAGAACTTTAATACTTAATACTGTAATACTGTAAAATGGATCTTGTCTTGTAAAATCAAACCTAAAAATTCTTCCTCTTACCTGTTCTTCAAAGTCTTTGGATGACAAATAGAAAGAAGTGTCTTTTTTTTTTTTTTTTTTTTGAAAGGTCTTTTCAGGTTTCTTGGGAAATGGCAGTTTCAGTTAGGCTTGCTATTTCTCCAGCCTAAATGCTTATAATTTAAATATTTGTAAAGAGTGACAAAAACAACTCCATTTTCTATAGCTGATTCGGAAACCTTTGTTCTCTTTCTCTGAATAGGCATAGGCAAACATGTAATTTGTCCTGGCTTTTGTCTAACTGCAAACAGCAGATTAAGTTCAGCTGAACATGCAAGGGGAAAGACAAAAGCAAGCATTGTCAAGTGCTTTCCATTAGCTGATTTTTTTTTTTTTCCTGAAAATGTCAGTGCCATGAAGCTTTTCTTCTCTTTGTTTTAATAATCATGTCCAGTGGTTCTGCCTAACTTGTTCACTCACTTTCAAGAAAATAG
Organism: Calyptomena viridis; assembly: GCA_013390005.1. Lineage (NCBI taxonomy): Eukaryota > Metazoa > Chordata > Aves > Passeriformes > Eurylaimidae > Calyptomena > Calyptomena viridis. Next base: position 18,924 of record WEIV01015913.1, read on the forward strand.
AAAGGTCAAGACACATACACACGTATGGTTGGAGTGATAGCATAGGCTTGTACAGCCTCTTGGAGCAAGACTTTTGGATCACAGCTCCAAAAAGATGTAAAATGTTTAAGTATTTGAAACATAATCCAGGTGTTTTTCTGAGATAGTATTTCTTCCGAATACCTAATCTAATTCTACCTCGCCTCTTTCATTTTAAAGCCATTCCCCCTTGTCCTATCACTACGTCTTCTTGTAAAAGGTCCCTCCCCAGCTCTCTTTTGTCTATCTTCTTCAAGTTGAGAGGTAGATCAAGCAGGAAACAGCTGCAGTCCAGAATACTTCTGTGTTAGTTAGTGTGAATAAAATCCTTGCACTATAATGCTTATGTATGAAGGAAATTATAGAAAATTGTACTGCAGGGCAAATTTTATACAACAAAATCATACCCTGCATCATCCCTTGTGTAACTTCTGCTTGTAAAGACTAACAGCTTTTCTCTACTGACCTCCAGAGATATAAATTACACCAGATTTACTTAAAATACACTTCTTCGTCAAATTTCCTTATATCTTGATTACATTTTGCAATAGAGATCAGACGCAGTCTGTAGCAGTCTGATCCTTTGATCATCATCACAGGTTCACAGACCTGCTGTTAAAAATGCATGTGAGTGGAACAAACAGCTTAATATAAAAATTCAATTCTTTGAACTCTGAAATATCTTAGTAATGTACTGTCTAATTTTACTGAAGATCATAAACACATATCTCAATTTGATACCCATACCATAAGGTTAACTTCTTTGTTGTAATTTTGCTATGTGGAAAAGTTTATGATTCTTTTAAAACTGTGGGAAAATCACAAATTTTCATTTAAAATAAGGCATAGTAATTTCAATCATTTTACTGAATGTCTGGATAAAAGCGTTATTCTCATAAAGTTGGGTAACTGATAATCACAGAGTTCATCAACAATACAGGAAAAGACATTTCAGTTGTCTCCTCTGTTCTTTGGGGACATAATCTCACTCTGTAGACTTAATGATCCTTCTTGTTGGAATTGCTGTATTTTTTTATAAAATAGGTTTGTAATAAAACAATAATTTCGCAGAAAAAGTATATGATTTCCTACCCTGTAAACAGTCCCTGCCACACAACCTTTTAATTTTCTTAAATATTAGCAACAGAGAAGTAGATTTTTGCCCATTCTATTGTATGAGGAAATAACATAAAAAAATCAGTGTTTTTACTCTACCAATGACATCATTTGAAAGAAAAGAACCAGGCTAAATCTAGCTTTACTAGTTCTCATTTTAATTGTAGAATTCATTGGTATGAAATTAAGAATCAAAAATCTGCTCTTAGGAATATTTCTTAGAAGATCAACACTGTCAAGCAAGACAGCAAAAATAAAAATCACTTTTCACAGTGATGGTGAATGGCTCTAATGCCTGACATGCCAAGTGAAGGGGTCACTTCCTCTGAACCTCTCTGTCTCTGAGAATTTGTTTTTCTCAAAACAAAATTCTATGATAATTTTAGTCAAATGCAGAAACGCATACACAATTTTGTGATGTCCACAGCGTGTTTTAGAAAAGGCATACTTTGATTATTTGTAAATATAACCTTCTTCCAATTTTAGCACAGCAGATAAACAGTCAAAAAATCTGCCCGATGTCTGTAAAAGAATATTTTAGAACTGTATCACTGTGTTAAATGCTACAGATGTGCATTTGTTTTCTGTTAACAATTCAGTAATTTGAAGAAAAATGTTAAGTCTAACTCTATTTAGTTGGTTTTCATAGTGGAATAAATTGGTATGAAAGGATAGACATTACTGTTTTGCTAAAACAGAAGGGACAGTGTGAAAGTGATCACTAGATTAAATGGTGTATTAAAAGCAGATGCACTTTGGCAAACAAAGGGGCTTTCCTGTGTTCCTGATATCACTTTGATTCCTATGCTCAGCAGAGAATGAACAAAGTTAGAACTGAAATGTTGTGTTTCTTCTTGCAGTGAGCTAAATAATGGTTTAGATTTTCCTCAGCCAAATCTCCATTTGAATTAGAAACTACACCCTGTATGGAGAAATATGAATTCTGCTAATTAGTGTATGATTTGATATAATTTAATTAGATATGCTTTTAGAAATAGGAGCATGCTTGTCTGATAAGGTCGAAGAGCAGAAAATCAGACAGTATGCAGAGGTCAAATTCAGGTTTTTGTGGTGGATTTCTGTCTAAAGTTTGTGACAATCAGGTCCTGCTTATTTGTGAATGCTGGCATAAGAATGATTTCTTGAAAATCTATGAGTAAGGATGCAGTTTTTATATGCCTCAAAATCCACCATGAACTTCATTTTGGAAGACAGGTAGCTTGGAAACTGAAGAACTGAATACATCCTATACTGCATGAATGAGACTTTTCAGGACTCTGCCTTAGCAACCACCAAGCAACAATCAGACGATCTAGTATCAAGGATAGATGGCAACGTGAGACAGCTTACTAGCAGCTGAGATCTGATGGTTTTTAATGTATAGGATGGGATTACTGATTCAAATTAATAAGCATTGGCATGTCCTTATTTAAGGTAGGAAAGACACAATGCTAGCATTAGAAACCATTACATTTCACAGACTTGCATAGCGGCCTCCCCAGATAGACTCATTGAGTTGACTGTTGCCACTACAAGAAAATGAAATCCTACAGCAAATGACAGCATGAGTTCTATAAAGGTCAATAAGCATTTCTGTATCTAAGTACATATGGCAAGAGTGCTGTTGTGATTTTTTTCTGTTTCTCTCAGCTTTAAAGGCAAAAAGTTCCTAAACTGTTTTCTGTAGGACTCTGTTAGAGCCTGTCAGATGCTTTTAGTGCCAGGCTTTGTCTCATATAGACCTGTCACACATACCCAACAGCTTTGAGTGCTGCCACTCCTGAAAAGTCAGTACCGGAAAAGAAAGTGACCCATGAAAATCCCTCCTCATGACTGGGCCTGCTTATGCTACTTCTGGTAAAGGAGACCATCAGCACAATAATCCTGAAAATCAAATGTTCTTCTCTGCTTACAGAAAATAAATACTTTACTTGTAAAGGGATGTCAGGTTAAGCCATTCTGAGTTTGGGTTACCAAATAACGAACTGATCAGAGTAGATCAATAGTTTACAGATCTGAACATCAAACATCCCTGCTCATCCACATCTGCATGTTCCCAAGTGTGCTGTTTATTTTAGGAACTTTATAAATGGCTAAAAAACCGCCTTCCATTCAAAATAGTTAATTTTCCCAGTGGAAATTATGTCAAATTTTCTAGCTTTAATTCAGTAATTTACATATATTTTATTGTCCATAACTGTCATAATAAAGATAGGAGAAACAATATTTGAAAGTGTATTAAGCTATCTTAACATATTGTTTTATGATTTGTGTTTAAAGACATTTTTACAATGAGTCTGATTCACTACTGAGCTGATGAACTGTTATTATTTATATAAAAATGCTTGTAATAATTGCTTCTTGTTATCAAAGTCCAGTACCAGATAAAGGAATNTAGGGACACAGATCAAAAACTGTATCCTCCTGGGGTCTATGTAAGGGTCCCAGACCCTCCAGGGCAATCCGAGGTGCAGTCTCGATATCCTGGACTCCAACAATGAACTGCTTGTATTTCCCTTTCAAATATTTTCCGTGGACCATTATTGACTGTGATTTCTACCATAACTGGCAGTGTAATGACAGCATCAATAAGCAGATTAGCACTTTTTAAAATCCATTATGCTGAAAATCAAACCAAAACAAAGTGAAACAAAAGGCAACAGAAAAGATGCATAAAATGCCCAGCAGTATGGTGTTCACTGTAGACGAGTATTCCCAGTCTCTGGCAGGTTTGTATAAACTCATCTTGACACATTCTTACAGCATTTGTTTCTGAAATTTGAAAGATTAAATTTATTTTAGTACTTCCATAAGTGCAGTAAATATTCCCTTAACTTCAGTCTATACATATGGTCAGCAACAAGACACTAAACTTTCTAGACCTTTTGATCTGATCCAGTGAGATTGTAGTTTTTCTGTTGGAGTATTTATTTATCTAAGGTTGCCTGTTCAGGTCCAAGTACTTTTGCTATGTAAAGACAGAGGTGTATAAATATAAAGCAGAAAATATGTTCTAAAAAATAATATTTGTGGGTTTGATATTTAAAGTCCAGTTAATCCAATTTAGATCTGTAATTAAAATCTTTTGTGTTTATTCAATTATCTTCTAATATTTTTTTTAAATAAAATGGATTCTTTTTTTAGGTATGCAACTATAATATGAGAGTTTAAGCAATATTTTATTTTATGGAAAATATTTATATCCAGGGTGGCTGGGTGTTTTAATTGATTTTTCACACTTCAGTGCAGTCAGTTTTTGCAAATACTTCTTGTTCATTCTCAGCAGTGTCCCAAACCCAGATTTAATTTAATTTCCCATTAATTTAAGGGAGATACCGTGCCTAGAATTCCAATATATCAAAACATTTTTGAAGTTTAATGTTAAACAAATTTGTTTATTTTTTTGTGAATGTTAAACTTCATCTTACATGTTCTAAGTATTTCTGAGTTTTGAGCTGTCTACACAGCATGAATGGTGGGATAGAATCTGCATTCCTGGCCTGAGTAGGATCTTACTTTTCAAGTCATCTCAATGGAACAGAAAGACTTCTTAAAGAATAGGTTTTTGATCCTGAAACATCTAACCCCATTTGGTTTTAAGCAGGGGAATTCTCGCTGAAATTACTTTTGATGTTTTATCCATACAACCAATATGTGTATGAGGATTTATAGGATTTAGCTTACTCTATGCCTCAGAAGGAAAGCCTGATACAGTGTCTGGCTGATGGGTCATATTTAGCTGATAATTTAAAAGGTAGTTCATCTTTTCAACTGTTATCACAATAGCTGATTGTATACTGGACTAGAATGTCCTTGTTCTAGGCAATAAAGTTTCTGAAAAATCACAGTCACAGAATCACAGAATTAACTAGATTGGAAAATACCTTTGAGATCATCAAGTCCAACCTATTACCAAACACCATCTC
>WEIV01015920.1:2949-20166 GCA_013390005.1 Calyptomena viridis
GTGGCAGAGCTGGAGAATCTGGTAAAACTGGCCCAATATTGTCTGTAGAAAGTAGTGAGGTAAAGACTAGTAGGAAGCAGGAACTACCTCCATTTAGATGTCCGAAGCAGTAAGAACCAAACCAGGTATAATCAATATGACACAGGTAGCAAGAGAGANCTGATAATAGAGCTCTAACCAGTTTTTCATGATGGTCTCCAGAATGATGGAGCAAAGAGCAGCAGTCTGCCTCCCACCCCATTAAAAGCTCGCCCACTGGTGCTCTGCTTTCTTCCTTGCTTCACATACCTCTGAAGCAGCTAAAAGCAGATTTAGTAGGATGCTCTCACACAGCTCAGCATTGGCAAGAAGAGGCACACTTATTTCAGCTTGACAAAGGAGACTCATGAACTCCTTCTAAGACATTCAAAAGACTTTTCCAGGTAGTTAGTTATGTGTTCAAAGTCTGTGGGGAGATGGCAGAGGAGGAGCATTTCGTTCCCCCATTATCTCATCTCAGAGAGTGAATAATGAAGATGAGTTCTCCTTCTTAATCGAGCTTTGGGAAGGGAATCCATTGAAAGATACAGCCCTGTACACAGCAAACACAACAAGAAGAGAAGTCCTGGTGCCCAGCAGTTATCAGGAGTAAATGAGATACCCCAAAGTTTCTCTCTTTTTGAATATGGGAGCCACTGCCTGATGCTAATGCCACAATTCATCAACTTTTGTAAGTTTTGGGATTTTAAAATGTGGCTGTTTTTAGTCCCGACGCTTCCTCAGTCCCAGCAGGAGTTTGCATAAATTTCAAATGTTCAGTGAGCATCTAGTGAGATTTTTACTGGTTCTAGTGAGTTTTGTTTTCCATCCACCTTGACCAAGAGAAAACAACTTTACGAGGCAGACAGATTTGGAAACTCTCTCTAAGCTCAGCTATGTGCTAGATAACAGAAATGAGGTAATGAACACAGGCTTTCCTCTGGGTACGTTGATCTGGGTGAGCTGCAAGGGCTGCAGTTCTCCTAGTAAAAAACATGAATGCCCTAAGCAGGGTTGGTTTTTGTGCAACTATGTCTGTCCCCAGAATTTTCAAGGAAAGGCTGGAAGTTGTATTTTGAAACCACAGTGACAGAGAAGCCAAAGTTTCAGACTGGAGTTTGACTGACAAATGTAAGCTTATGCTATCCAAGGCATGGGGATGTGGAAGTGTTCAGATATGGCACCTATGCCCAGCTGTTAACCACTCTTTCTTACTAGCTTCTGCTCTGGATGCTGATCGAGGGAGTGGATGAAATCACATCTCAGTGGTGATACACACGACATCTCACCTGGTCTTCTCCTAGAGATGTGTTCACAGACATAGAGCTCTCCATTCACAGGGAATATCTGCATCAGCCTGACTCACCACTGTTGAAATTTCTCCATTGCATGTTCTCTGTGGACAAGTTTCTGATATCCTTGTGCATGTCTCCTACAAACTCATTTAACAAGTGGTTTCACTAAGTTCAGACCAGATATAAATAAGCATTCTCCAAAGAATGGTAGAATTGGTAGAATAAGGCTCTGCATATGCCTAACAAACACATGCTTGCATCAATACACTATTTATCTGTGATGCTAGATTTTTGCAAAAGGACACCCAAGAAGAGTGAGAAATTCTGTACAAATCCCATAACACCCCACTGAATATCTCTTGATCACTATCTTTCCTTTTCTCACACAACTCTGAAGTACAATTCTTCTCTTTTAGACGTATGAGATGCTTGTAACTATGCCCATTCTAGCTCAACTGAGTTTTTCAGATTCGTGTACCACTATTAATTTTATTTATTTCATTATCCAAAAGCAAGTCAATGTGAAGTGATACAGGTACAAAACAAGCACACAGATACAGTTTAAAGGAAGTACATGAGATATCAATAACTGTCTTTTGAGTAATTCTTGAACATTACCTAAAACAATCTGAAGTTTATTTCACAAAGACTGGCTTAAACGGTAACTTAGAAAGAGGCCCTTTAAAAGCAACTATTCTTGGTAAAGTGGCTTAAAGAGTCTTTGAATTGGTAAGAGTGGAGTATATTTCCATGCTTTTGTTCATGCAGGAGAGGGAGGGATTTCTCAGAACAGAAAAAGGTTTTGGGTCCAAAGCCTCATTGTTTGAGGCATCCATAAAAATTGACTAAAGCATATGTTATATTTTGTTGTATAAGTTAAGACACGTCATGGGAAGATAAGTAAAATGACAGGTTTCTTATTGTCTTTTTCATATTCAGAAAAAGACCAAATCATGGCCAAATAAAAACAATTGGTCTTCTCTTAGCTTCCACTGCATATAAGGAAGACTTCAACACATTTAATAATAATTGCTACCCAGTAGGACAGACACAGATTTCATCATCTTTCAGTAAAATGTAGAATGGGATCACCTGATGATGAAATAATGATGATGAAATAATTTAATATACACAGAGGTACTGTGTATATGTTATAAACCACCTTTTTTTCTGTCTCTGAAGAGTTAAAGAACTTAATTTCTAAATCTGTTTTACACTGTGCTATTAGTAAAGCTGGTTGTTCAATACAATATTTTTTAGTTTAATACCTAACATTCATCTAAAACTTTCAGGATGAAAAAAAAAGTGTCAAATATCACCATATGTTAAATGTTGACTTTTTTCCCTTACACCACCATGTTACTGATCTGGATTAATATTGGTATGGTCATGACATAATCTTGTACATTCCAATGTGTAAATAGGTCCATGTTCTCCTGCAATTGTTTTAATCTGTCCTGACTACTGTAATCCAATATTTATAATGAGATTCATCTGTATCTTGCATAAACAGAGCTACAGCAAATTGGACTTCACAAAGAAGATAGCTTCATTAAGAGAAAATTATTTTTGCATAAAATAAACTTGGACAACCATACTTTGAGAAGATATAAATAAGTATGAATCCGGGATCTTGGATTTGGTATTCTACATTATGTTCTTAGAGAAGACCAGCTTTCTTAGGAGCAGCTGGCTATAGTAAACTACAGATTACAGTCATCCAGCCAACAGTTAAGATGGTAGGTGAGAGTGACCTGATGAAGTACCTGGAAACTGCCTGATGCCTGATTGTTTTCTGCTTTCCCCTTGACTGCAGAATGACCTGACCATGTTGACTTCCAAGCTGTGCAAAATGAATAATTAGTATAATTATATAACCATAGAAAGGTTTGGGTTGGAAAAGACCTTAAAGATCATCTCATTCCAACCCTCTGCCATGGGCAGGGACACCTTCCATTAGACCAGGTTGCTCAGAGTTCCACCCAACCTGGCCTTGAGCACTTCCAGATATAAGGCATCCAAAACTTTTCTGTGGGGGACCTGTGCCAGGGCCTCACCACCCTCACAGGGAAGAATTTCTTCCTAATATCTATCTAAATCTACTCTCAGTTTAAAGCCATTGCCCCTTGTCCTACATGCCCTACATACAAGAATTTCTTCCTAATATCTATCTAAATCTACTCTCAGTTTAAAGCATTGCCCCTTGTCCTGCATGCCCTATGTACAAGAATTTCTTCCTAGTCTCCACTTTAAACCTGTCCTCTTTCAGTTTAAAGTCATTACCCTTTGTCCTGTACCTGCATGCCCTTGTAAACAGTCCCTCTCCAGCTTTCTTGTAGCCCCTTTAGGTACTGCAAGGTGCTGTAAGATCTCCCCAGAACCTTCTCTTCTCTGGGTTGAACAACCCCAACTCTCCCAGTCTGTTTTGGTAGGTAAGGAGTTCCATCCCTCTGATCATTTTTGTGACCTGTTCCAACAGGTCCATGTCCTTCTTGTGTTGGGGGCCCCAGAGCTGGAGGCTGCACTGCAGGTGGGGTCCCATAAGAGCAGCGTAGAAGGACAAAATCCTCTGCCCGCACTGCTTTTGATGCAGCCCAGGACATGGTTCATTTCACACATGCCCACATCTCAAGTCTGTCAAAGTCCCTCAGGATCCATCCTTTCCCTCCAGCATGTGCACCAGAGCACACAGCTTGGTGTAGTTGGAAAACTTGCTGTGTGTGCCCTTGATCTCACTTTGTCACCAACAAAGATGTTAAACAGCACCAGGTCCAACAATGACCCCTGAAGAACCACCTGTCACTGCTCTGCACCCCAGACATGGAGACACTGACAGCAATTCTTTGAGTGTGACAATCCAGCCAATTCCTTATCCACCAGGTACTCCACCCATCAAATTCTCCCAATTAGAAACGAGTATGTAGTGTGAGACAGTGTCAAATGCTTTGCACAGGTCCAAGTAGATGACATCACTTGCTCTTCCCTCATCCACCAACACTGTAACACCTCCATAGAAGACCACAAAATATGTCAGGCATGATTTGCCCCTAGCAAAGTCCTGTCAGCTGTCCTCCTTATCTTCCATGCATCTTAGCATAGTTTCTGGGGGGATCTGCTCCATGATCTTTTCAGGCACTACAGTGATATTGACTGGTCTGTAGTTCCCCAGTCTTTCTTTTTACCCTTTTTAAAAATTGGGTGTTTGTTTCCCTTTTTCCACTCGGTGGGAACTTCACTAGTCTGTCACGACTTCTCACATATGATGGATACTGGCTTAGACCCTTCATCTGCCAGTTCCACCAGAATCCACAATATGTTTCATCAGGTCCCATGAACCTGTGTGCCTTTAGGCTTCTTAGATGTTCTCAAACCTGATCATCTTCTACAGCAGGTGGTTCTTCATTCTCTTAGTCCCTGCCTTTGACTTGTGTGACGGGGATAGTGTGTCTGGTGAACTTGCTGGTGAAGTCCAAGGCAAAAAAGTCTTTAAGCACCTCAGCCTCCTCCATGTCCTGGGTAATCAGGTCTCCTATTTGCTTCTGGAGAAGGCTTGTATTTTCCCAAGTTTCCTTTTATCATTGATGTACCTATAGAAGCTTTTATTTTTAACCCTGATGTCCCTGACCAGGTTTAATTCTAGCAGGGCTTTAGCTTTCCTAACCTGATCCCTGGCTGCTTGACAATTTTTCTTCTCCTCCCATGATACTTGTTCTTGTTTCCACTCCCTGCGAGCTTCCTTTCTGTGTTTGAGTGTGTTCAGAAGCTCCTTCTTCACCCATATAGACCTCCTGGGACTTTTGCCTGGCTTCCTCTTTGTCAGGATGCATCACTCCTGAGCTCAGAGGAGATTATCCTTGAATATCAACAAGTTTTCTTAGGTTTCTCTTCTCTCCAGGGCTTTATCCCATGGGTGTCTACCAAGAAAATCCTTAAAGAGGCCATGGTTTGCTCTCCTGAAGTCCAGAGTAGTGAGCTTGCTACATACTCTCCACACTCACCTGAAGATCTTGAACTCCACCATTTCATGGTCACTGCAGCCAGTGCTGTCCCTGAGCTTCATATTCCCCACCAGCCCTTTCTTGGTGAGAACAAGGTCCAGCAGAGCAGCTCCTCATTGTTTCCTCTGTCAGTTAGAGAAGGAAATTGTTATCAATACATTTCAGGAACCTATGGGTGGCTTAGGTCTTGTTGTGTTGTTCATCCAACTGTTAGAGGGGTGGTTGAAGTTCCCCATGAACGTGAACATGAGGCTCCTCCTATTTGTCCATAGTGTTCTTCATCTCCTCAGTCTCCCTGGTGGTGTGACCTTTAACACACCCCCATTGCAATGTCACATCTCCCTCATCTCACATACACCATGTATGAGTCTTTTTTGTACATTCATACCCTCAAGACTCTTCCAATGACTTCAGCTGAATGTCAGTTCTAGCTGACTAGAAGGCTGGTTGTATAATTAGTACAGTGGACTGGGAGCTGGTTGGTCTCATGGCTTTTCTAATGGATTGCTATCCAAGTTGAGATAAGTAACTTTTACCTCCAGTGACTCAGTTCCTTACCTGTAAATTGCATTTGACATTATTCTTTTCTTATATGACCTGCAACACATTTTGACCTCAGGCAATCCTATAATAAAAGCAACTGCAATCCCAGGACAGATCTCAAGAGCAATGCAAGCAGAATGATCATGTCATACATGTAAGAACTGGCTGATACAAGCTCAAGAATGCCAGCTAAAACCTCTTACACCGCCTGGCCTCTTCATGTAAGAGTTACAGGCAAATTAACAGGTTCAGAATTTCAGGAGAACAAGGGAGGAAACCAAATTATTCAGTGGTGTCAAACAAATACTGTCAATCTCATAAACCCTACAACTACTTGTAACTGGTCTTTCTTTCTGACTGTATTTTGACTATGACTTGGTATAATTTAGCTTTTGAAAAATGTGTGAGAAATAGATGAGCAAACTAAATTAATTTCAATATATTTCTTTTTATATTTATGTATGCATTTGTGTATACACAAATGTGCCTCCCTCTCATGCTGACCAAGTTATATGGGCTGAGGAAATTTCCAGTCTTCTTTTTTTGTCTGTATCTAGATTACAAGTTTTTAGGAGGTCCACAGGGCAGACACTGGTCTGAATTTACTTGCACATTGCATATCCTGATTTCTGTGACCATTTCAATAGCTGTGTTAAACAGCTATTTTAATACTGTTTAATACTAGCTAGTTTAATACTGCAAGGTCAAACCCACAACGGTTAAGACAATCTAAGAATAGCTCTCACAAACATCTCAGCATAGAAGACACTCAGTGCCTATTATGATGCCTACTTTAGCTTAAGGATCAAATCCCATTTTCTTCTACATGCTCCATCTTTTTGTATCTTAACCAGGCAATTCTTCTTCCTGTCAAGTTCACTGAGTTAAAGGCAGCCTTTTGGGGTTTTATATGATTGGTTGGTTTTTTATTCCAGTATTAGAAGGTTATGCTAGTGATTGACAAGAAAACTCAGCAGTACTGGTTGTACCTTGGTCAGCCTCTCCTTGGCAACAGTGTGCACACACTGTTGCTAATGGCAGCCAAAAACCCCCAGAGAAGGTTGGTCATAAGAAGTTTCTCTTGAACACAGAGAAACTGAAAAGGGCCTTTGGAGGAAGCTTTCATGTGGGTAGTTAACAGGACTGTAGTACAGGAAAGCACTCCTGGCAAGTGAGAAGAACATGTCCGAAACAAAGAGGAACAAGAATACCATGAAAACAATTGTAAAAAGTTATTATGGATGCATTACTTCTGCTAACATTCTTGAAAACTCTTGCATCCTTAAAAAAACCCCTTTAAATTACAAAAGCTTCTCTGAAACAAAACCAAGAAGGAAATATATGTAGCATTGAAAATTTCAAGCCAAACAACTCATATTTGGCAAGGTTACAAGTAGCTGACACTAGGGTCATAGGTAAGAAGAATCTTAACTATACCTTGTTACCTAAATGACCTCTAATTTTAAGGAAAGTTCGATAAACACCACCCTACTACACAAAAAATGAGTTTTACAAGTCCTGCAAACAGCATGAGAAGACTTGCAGAACTCCTTCACTTTGACATTTCATTTTCACTTTGGATAAAAAGATGTCACTTGGTGATGTGACAGCAGTGCCATGTATTATATCTGCAGCACCACTGGCTTTGTCAAATCAAAACAGATAATTCAAGGCTAGTGCCTTTCCTTTTTGAAATACTGCTATGCCTGGGTTTAATTTTATTTCTTGCTTACGAAACTAATTCTGTATGGGAAAAGGAATGTTAGAGCTTTTGCACATCTCAGATTTCAGAAGATCCTTGGAGGATACAGTCATTCACAAAGAAGAAAAATTTTTGTAGTAATTTCTTGATTGCAAAGGAAATATCGCCAAGACACTGAAAAGATATTTTTTACCATCATCATCTTTCTGCATAGACATTAACTGTTGTAGATACTGTTACTTGTAATAAGCTTGTTTTCTCCACTGTATATCCAGATAATCAAGAATTTTCCTAGCATTTAAATACTGCTATGATTTGTCAACACACTACTTTACAACTTCATAACAAAATATTTATTAATGTTTATCAGTCTTGAGAGGAGTGTTGAAAAAAAGTGAGATTAAGTGACTCTTTAGTGGTCATACTAGAGGACTGTGGCAGCTAGAACTGAGTACAGACCTTGAGTTCCTGCTCAAAATATTTATGAAAGTATTATTTTTTCTAATTGCAAGATCCAAAAGTAATATATTTTTCTCTCTAAATGTATATTCCTTACTTGTATTCCAGGAGGTCACAGGAGTTCCCAGAGTCTAGCTGAGAATTCATTGTTGTAGGTTCTGTTCAAACTCAACATAAAAATATATGAAACTTTAGAGAACCAACAGATGAAAACAGAAACAGTGGGGAAGAAAACAGAAAGGATAGAAATGGGGGAGGAGAAGGAAACAGCAGAGCCATGTCAGGCACTGTGAGGAGAGGCCATCCCTATATACTAACCAGTCACTCCTCATAGCAGGGACCATACAGATTATATTAAAGAAAGGTTTTGAGCAAGGATTTGTGATAAGGCAGATGCTAATGGCAACTGTTATGGTTTGACTCTGGCTAAAAGCCGAGAGCCCACACATAGATTTAAAATTTCTCAGAGAAGGGAAAAAAACCCCTCGACTTTTGTGATAAGGATTACAAGCAACTGTTTATTAACTACTTCACACAAGCAAAACAGGCTCTAACTTAGAATGTTAAGTATTTACTACTACTACTACTACTACTACTACTAAAATCAGAGCTTAAGAGTTTAAGAGTGAGAAGTTTGATAGTTTTTACAGACACCTTTCTCCCCCCCACCCCTCCCTTTTAAGATCCTTCACCTTCCCCCAGCAGCTCGGGAAGGCAGGGGTGGGGGGGGNCCAACCTTGGTGCTAATCAAACTTCCCACCCTCCTTTCTCTTAAGCCACCATGATGTTCTGCCTTGCCTTTTTTTTCTTCTCCTTCTTAAATATGTTATCACAGAGGCATTAGCAGTCGATCTTGGCTAGCTTAGAGCAGAGAAAAACTCCAGCAGCTTCTTAAAGAAGCCTCTCTCCTAGCCCCCCCAGCTAATAAAAAACTCTGGCTACTTAAAACAACAACAGCAACTTTATTTCACATTTATGTAGCAGTCTAGGAAAAGCACAAAGGTTCCCTTTTAAAGATATAAAACACCAAATGTGGAAGCTGGCATATTGGGCTGATCAGAGATGGGAGATGTTATCTTAATGAAATATTGTTCAGTGAAAGAGAGGTGGTAAGTAGAATAGGTCTGAAAGGTCTTGTAAATGAAGGCAACATGGTTATATCCCAAATGCTAAAGAAGGAAAAATAAGTGGACAGATACTAACTGAAGGGAGTTTCAGTCAGAATGGCAGGTTGGAAAGAGAGAGAAAAGGTGGCCTTATTTTCAGTCAGAGACCAGAATATTTGTGTCACAGCACAAGGTGTGAGGAGCCTGACCAGTCACAGATGACATAGATGGAGAAGACACAGTCATATAATATATGATGTGAAAAGAATGAGAAGATTAAGTCATAACTTGGACTTAAGTTTGCAAAGAAAGCTGAAGACACTTCCCAGTGTGACATGTGGTTAGTCCATTGTGATCAACTAAATAGGTCATTGCAGAAGATCAGCAAATGGCACACTGAACAACACTGTTTTAGATGTGTATACATTGGTCCAAGGACTAGGTATCAAGGTGGCTTTCAGAAACAGGCTTAGATTCTAGATCAGAGGGAAAAGGCATATCTGGGTAGCAGTGTTAATTTGAGTCACCAGCATATAGATAGTAATGAAGATTGGGAAAATAAAGCACCAGCTCTTTATTTCTGTATATGTGCACATAGAAGAACATTTTATAGCCATATGAGCCAGACCATCAGTATCCTGTTTCTGAAAATGTTCAGAAACATATAGAATTGGACATAAATTGGGTTCCCATTCTAGTGTCAAAAAGAACATTGAATTAAAAGTCCAAAAGGGAGAGTTTCCAAGGTATTTTATGCTGATTTAATTCTACTTAGTTTTCCTCTGATTTCAGCAAGAGCAGAGTTGCAGCAGATCCTACATTTTAAGAATCTTACTCAATGTGACAGGGAATTGTGGAGTGGTGAAATGGTAACAAGACATACCAATGGTTAGTTATATTTATGTACATTGATATGAATTAGGAGCAGGAGCATGAGCAAGGTAAGCAGATTATAAAAATGAGTAAGAGAAGAATGTTTAGCACTATAGAACTTGCTTACCTTCCCATGAAAATTTATGAAGAGGTTGTCTTGGAGTCACACTTAAAACTCCTTTTTAAGTAATCTCAGTTACTTCTCTGAGGTCTGCACAAGAAAATTAGATCAGAATTTGCATGATCCCTCACACCCCTTCCAGTGTCCCTTTACTTCCCTTTTCCTCACAACAAGGTCTCTGAGACTCCATTAGAGGAATACCCAGGAGCTGCTTGGATGTTTTGATTTAAAGCATGTCAAAGCTCTGTGCATATTACACATATCAGACTTTAGGCAGGGAGCTGCGTTGAACAACAAAAGGCTGTAGCTGCCTCCAACAACAGACTTTTTTGTTTCCAGTCGGGTGAGTTGAACAAGAGACAACTGATGGCCACAGACACCAAGGTGCACAGTCCTGTGTCCTCTTAGATGCTCAAACTTGTTGTTGGCTTCTAAGGCTGACCATAAAACTTTACCATGAGAAACTTCATCCCTTTGTGCCTGGCTATGCAGTTGGAACATATAAGGAGGAAGGTGTCAGCTACATCCAAAAATCTGTCCAGTATACCTCATCAGTCTTCACTGAGGTTTATACGCCCTGTCAGCTTTCCCATATGGAATAGCACCTTCCTCTGGTGGAAGCTCCTTGGAAACCATGAGAACATGTGAAGAATCAGGTGTTACTCATCCTGGCTAAAGGCTTGAGGAGTTGGCTCACTGTAAGGGGATTTTATATTATGCCATCTTACATGGATAAGGCAGTCTTCTGCGGAAGTCAGTAATTTACACCAGGTATGATGACAGCAGATTGGGGGTGCTAAACAACTGGACTCTGTTAGCACTGTTGATAAGCACTCCAACACATTAAAGAACACATTTTGGGGTATTTATTGTAAATAAAACATGAATATGACATGAGCATTGAGAAGATTCCACCATACACAGAAAGAACATTTATGATTTTTTTCACAGAAACACACACAAAAAGAAAGTAAAAGAAGCTCAGATTCACTAACATTTAGAGATGTAAAGCTTTTATGTTCCTTGTTCTTCTTTCCTTTGTGATTTCCACAGGATTTTCACTTCCAGAGATGTTATGCACTTGCTTTCAAAGAAATTAAATATTTTCATTCAGGAAAGTAATTTCACAGCAAAGTAACAGAGGGCAATGTCCTGGGTACTTATTTTCTGAACCAATCTTTCAAAGTCAGTTGCAAGGAGCAGAGAAGACACGAAGAGGTATAAATCCTCTACGCTTGCTTTCCACAACCCTCCTCCTCTGCTCTTCTCTGAGCACAGGCTGCAGGGATGCCTGTGCAGAGAGCACATGAAAAGAAGTATGTGGTGTTGGAAGAGGAGAGTTCTGAACTCCTGCACGAGGCAGCTGAATGCATTCTACTGTACTGAGCCTGAGCCTCGCACCAAGAGACTGCTTCATCTTTCTTCTGTTGCACTGAATGTGATATCACCATACCCATCACAATAATACAGCCTATTTTCTCCTCTCTGTTCCAAGAACTAAAGGAGAAAGCTCAGAGTCTAAAGTGAAAGGAGATGAGATGACTTACTTCCTTGGATACTTCTGTGCAGATAAAAAGCTAATCCTGATAAAACCCACTCTGAAATCCTTCCAACCCACATTTAGTCAAGGTCGCACATTATTAGACAAGCAAGGTTAAAGCCACACAATTTTCAGAACCAAAAGAGGTGGCTGGGGGAGGGAGGAAAGCATCTCCCTCCTCTACTCACAGTCTTTGATGTGTTTCAGGAAAAGAAAAAATTAGAAACCTTCCTGGTTTTTCATGAGAGGTCCAGGTTCCGCTGAGAACTGAGTGGACAAACAAGGCCCTGGCTACCCCTTTGTTTTGCAGAGCAGACATGCTCCATAACCTTGAGGATGACAACAACATTTGTTCCTCACACAAAGATAAAGCTGGCCAGTGGCTGCACTTCCCCCTCCCCTCACCCAACCACAAGCAGAACAGGCAGGATGTCGAACAAAGAAGCAGCAGAAACAGCAACGAGCATTACGCTCTGATTAGAGGACATTCAGGGACTGTAAAAGTCCATTAGAATAAGCACAGATCCACTTTCACTGAGGAAAGGGTCTTTTCTCTCCCCTCCTTTGGTTTATATTGTTAATCTTTCTTCCTGGATGACTCCTCACAAATGCTTTTTGTTTTCTTCTGTGGTTTTACGTGCCAGGACTATGAGGAGGAAGGGACTGAGGCCCTTTCTTGGCAAGCTTTCAAATCACTTCCATAGGAGACATAGACCCTATTGCCATCTCTCTAAGGATATAAATTAAAGGAGTGGTGATGAGCAGTCCAGAGCAATTCAAATGCCAGTAAAGCTTAGGTCCTTCTCCAGTCCCTCATTACAGTGAACACTGGCATCTGCTGCACAGGCTCAGCTGGAGGAATAAAGCTACACATGGGAAGAAGTGGATGAGCAGAAAGTCTACATTTACATTGCATCATCCCATGATGACACAAGAATCGCTAATTATAATACAGCGCATAAGGGGGAAAATAATTGCTGGCAATTCCCATAGCAGAAAGGCTACCTTTGGAACATATATATATATATATGCATATATACACACATATATATTGGACATACTTTGAATAAAGCTATCATTTAAGAGAGGCAGCTATTTTGTGTTGTTTACAAACCTTTTGCCAGAGAGAACATTACTGTGATGGTGTTTTTCTTTCAATTTATCTGTCTTCCTCCCTTATACATATTTAGGCAAATAAAAATTATTCCTGACTGATATAGCCCACATGCCAGCTTCACATTTTCTGCAGATAACCTATTTTCATTCTGTTTAAAGTGAATCCTATAACTTTTATTCAGGACTCCAGCCATTTACACCAAGTGAAAAGTTTTCAAGGTGCCTTATATAGTCCCAAACACTATCCTAGGAAAACACAACCAAGCCACAAAATAAATTATATTTTTACAGTTCTTCCACCTCCTTTCCTATCTTTTTCTTCACAGAATATACAACTGATACAGGTCTTACAACTTAACATCTCCTAATAACACAAAGTTGAGCTCCTCATTCAAACTTGGATTGAATTTGTATAGGATGAGATTTGGATTCACAAATCTAGATGAGAACATCTTTGCTCCAGATGGATGCACAGGAAGTATCTGCCTCTTGAGTGTCAGGCTGTGTCCAAGACTGCACACTCTGTGAAAGGGAATAAAGACGAAGGAAGTTTTTCTTCTCCCCAGAGGTCTAAGCCGCACTGACAGTCAACCTGTTAACTTTCATTAGTTTTCGATGAAGACCCCAAGGGTGACGGCACTTTGCACTGCAGCCAATGATAAAGATGATCTACTGAATCTCTTCTCATGTTTTGCTGTGACAACTCCCTCATTCACCTTTGTGCTGAACACAAGAATAGTCATACCCCTTTCACCTAGACAGAAGCCAAAAAGGGATTTAAACTGTTTTTGCAATTATCTTGATTAAAGGAAATTAGTATGTGAGGTTGTTCCCAAATTAATCTTCACCCAATGCTTCCATCACAATTCAGCCATATCCACATTAATAACTGGAAAATTAGTTTTTCAATAAAATAAAATAAATAATCCTGGAAGAAGAAAACCATTTTAACGAGATGAATGAACAGATTCCAGAAATAATTTTTTTCCCTCTGTACCAACTGTATCCACACAAACACCTGCATGCATTCATAATGAAGGGGAAACTGAAAAAATTGTGAAGAGTTTCAGAAATCAGGGGTGCTTTGGGGCAGCTAAATCAAAATACTTATGAGTAGCCGTCCTTTTCTGAAAAGCAGTGGAAAAGAAGCCAGAATGCTTTCTGAAAATCTGACTCCTAAAGCACAGCTCAGATTGACCACCTAAAAACCAAAGACCTCAGGGGCTTTCTTGCTTTTCTTTATTTTTAATCTTAATCATAGGATTTCAGCTGTCATCAGTGTACTCTCAAAACCAGATGTTAGACTCTTCTCATCATCATCAAAATCCATTTCCACATACTTAAATGCTACTCCTATGCTTTGCTGGAAATATTCTGACTTTATATTTCTGAACCAGTCCCTTCCCAACACTTTTTTTATTATTATTTCTAGGTGGCTGTTGCTGTTTATCAGAGCTTTATGTGTGTTACAAAGCAGAAACAATTACATGGGGAAGGCCAGGAGCATGTTAGCTACAAAAAACCACAGTTGTCATAAACACTCTGCATCTTAATGCACAGCTTCAATCTTTACGTAAGATTAATTAAAGAGCAGATGTTCTGTCATACTTTGCATTAGGTGTGGTTATCGCTGAGATTCTAGCTTTTCCATTTGCTGTGTTCTAATTTGTGTTATTATGCATTTTGAGCCTGAGGCATGAGTAGTCAAGTGGTAAACATTAGATATACAGAACCATATTTCCAAAATGCACCTTCACTATTAGGCTGGCTAACATAATTCAATTCTATTTTAAGACAGATTTGCTCCCCCTCCCTTTTTCATTTCCTTTTGACATGTTACATGGCAAGAAGACAGACCAATGGGAGAAGACAGACAGACAGATATATTCTGTGTGAGTGGATGCATTTTGTGCACATGAGCAACACTAACATGAGGGGCTTTGTGTAAAGTGAGCCATATGTAGGACATTAATTGCACATATCAGCCAGTGCTGCTGAAATTCTTTATCTTACATATGGAATAAGTTTCTACTGAATATCCTGCATTTTTCTAGAGGTTTACATACCAGCTACATGAAGGCACTTTTACTTCTGTTGTTTTGAATCTGAGGCTCCAAACTGAACTCTCATTTTCTAAATGCAACTGCTGGAATTGATGTCTGAAAACTTTTCAAGCAGTGATCAAAGTCTGATGTGAATTAATTTGTCATCATAACAGAGCACTGCTTGCAAGTCATTTCAGGCTGGATTTCAGCAAAGGCAATAGATATCTAGGTTGACAATGTCATTTAAAAGGATAGAAAGTCTTACACTTTTCTTTCATTGGTATCTTGATNTACGAACACATCATCACCATATGTTCTAAATATCAGCTTCAGTGCTTGTTCTTAAGAAACATCTTGGAAAAACGCCAATGAGTGAAGCTTGGAAGAAGCTTGAAAAGGTTTTGAGACATATTGCCACAGCTTGGGAAAGCAAATCCACTGGTGACTAATTACTCAAGAATTTAATTTGAATACCAATATCAATAAATTGCCAATATACACTTAATGGATATATAATGATGGAATTCATGCTAAGCATAACAAAGCCAGTTGTATTAGTGACTGGATTTCCAAATGCATATGAAACATTAATCTCTACAGCAGGTCATAAATATGTGATGCAAATGTAAGGTTTCCTTCCTCACCATGAACCTCTTAGAAAAGGTATTGTCACAAACAAGACTCCAGGCCACCAGTATGTTCCAATGAACTACCCCACTTTCAAACTTCCACCTGCTCTCTGATCCCATACACAAGTACCCACACACTAGCACACAAGCATACACATGCACAGAGTCCTCCTCATTTTCCTCATCTTTAGCATTCCCACTTCTTTGATTTTGCTTTTTCCTGCCCGTGAGTGCCCCTTATAGTATTTCTCATTGATTAGTGGCACTTATTTGTGTGAAGTGACTCATCAACCAAGGCCTCCACTGCTGTCTTTTGCTAACAGAGGGCTTTTAAGCTCTAGCAGTTTTCTTTTTTTAGCCAGTTTTTTTTCCACAGCAGGAAACTCAGTGAGCTTGAAATAAGAAAAGTGCTGACAATGCTGTCAGAACTTCAACCAGCCTCTACGACAATGTAGTAAAATAGTCCAGTGAGATGTGGTTTCATTTCCAAAGTACTGTTCCTATTCTTCAACTGACACAATAATTATTGAACAACTCTTTGGGTTCACCCACATTCTGTGCACTCATGTTTTTTTATTGTTTTCTTCTCAGTTTGGGGAGAGCCTGACTTTACAGCTAATGACATGATGCAGGTGGTGGTAGAGGATTAACAATGGGTTTCAGTGAAGCACTTCATTCTGAACACTGAAATATATTTAGGCATAATTGGCAGCCCAAGGGATACAAAGTCTTATACCTTTGTGTGGTCAATTCACAACCATGCCAGGTTAGTAAGTAATGAAATCCACAACTCCTACATGGCTGCTTGTCAGATGACATGAAATAGCTTGGGATGTTTGCACATTAACCACTTGTGGATGAGTTTAGCAAAGCAAATCAAAGTAGTTAATGTAATCACTGGCTAAAGTACCAAAGCAGGTGCCTAAACTGCAGAAGCATCTCTGGTTGTGCTTGTCCATGGATACTTGTTCTTACCATAATTTGGTGAAGTTAATTACAAGCTTTGGGTAAGAAAGATGAAATGTTATTCCAGTTTCTGGTGCTCATTCCTCACTGACCTCCCAGCCCAAGCTCACCAAAAGCATGTTTTCTTTTACTTTTCATCACATTTTTATTGATAGGGCTCACAAGACTTAGAGAACACATATGACTCTGTCCGTGATGAACCCGAGAATAAGAATTGGAGAATATAGTATCTCACCATTGGACTAACCACAGGGTTCCCCAAATGAGCTTGTGATGCAGTCTGAGATCAGAGTCTCAGGAGAGCTTTCCATGCTTCTAGGAGATGTTTCAATAAGTTCTTTGTCTTGATGAGAAAGGCTCATCAAGATCACCCTTCCTCCCACCCCCTGGAGATTAACTCAGCCATCTAAGAAAAGCAAACAACAAGCACCTCTCTGGAACCAGAGGAGCCTTTGAGTCTTTCCTGGAGGAAGGTAGAGAATAATCTTTGCTCTTCTAGGTCCCACTTTCAAAAAAATAAATTAAGAGAAGTCAGCCATCAGCAGTTGTAAAACCAGTAACAGGCATAATGGTGCAATGACAGGTAGTTTATATTTACCTTCCAGGCCCTGACTGTCAATCAGCTTATGACGATCAAGCTATTTCTTGTCCTAGTCATGACCTAAGCACCTTTTTTTTTATTGTTTTAATAAGCATAATTTCATATTCCAGAAGGCCAGAGCTCTTGAACTCAAGTTTTAAGTAAACTTAGTCTTTCTAATGTAAAGGGAAAGAACATTACACCATTTTTTGCAGTCCGAGTGTGA
>WEIV01015921.1:7426-21460 GCA_013390005.1 Calyptomena viridis
TTGCTTTGCATATAGCCTTGTGCTAATATACTTGTAGATTATAGTGTGAATTCTTGCAACACAAATGCATAATGATACAGTCCCATGATGGATATGCTCTTTATCCCACACACAGAGGCTGGGAACTCCCATGATATTGGGATATGTTAGGCTGGTGCATGACAGATTTATGAATTTCAGGCTATCACAGGATTATTGCCTGCGGCAGGGCACTGAACATGATACAGCCAGAACTAGCTTTCTCAAGATCTTTGAGATATAGCAGAAAAAGAACCCCTGTCAGAAGAACACAATGAAAGAATTGTGCAAGAAGGTATTCTTGCATATTATAAAATTCTTTTAAAAGGTTTTCCTCTGCAAAGATGCTTCTTTAGAGTGAAAGAATATATCACATGCAAGCTGTTAGTCTGAAGATGAGGTTAAACCCATTGTTATTTCACTAAGGAAACATCCTACAGCTGAATAATTTCAAATATACCTCCAAAGTGCAGAAAACCCATTTGTAGTTCTGATGAATATAGAAACAAATTAGGTTCTTACTACCTTCAGATAAAGTACAATGAATCAGAAGGTTGCAGGCTGTTATCCAGAGAAGCTGTGGACACCTCTTCCCTGGAAGTGTTCAAGGACAGGTTGGATGGGGCTTTGAACAACTTGGTCAAGTGGAAGATGTCCCAGCCCAAGGCAGAGCTGTTGGAATGAGATGATCTTCCAGCCCAAACCATCCTATGATTCTATGAATAGACATGCAAAACTGTGTCTTCCCTGTTCCTGCAATGGTAAAAGCAAATTCCTCCTTGAAAACCTCCTTTTGTCCACTGTCAGATCTTGGGCTGTATGGGAAAGTTATTGGAGGGTGAAGCCCAGCATGAACAGCCAGTCTGTCATTCTCAATGCCCTCCACTGATGCTCATTCTGCTCTACATGACATTTTGAGGCTTCTCCAAGCTCAGTTCCAAACTGAATATGTTAACTAACACAAAAACACTATTCTGAAGAAACTCCATGGGGAAAGACATTTCAGACAACTTCCTGAGACAGATAAGTTCTGAATAAGCTATTTAGTCAGCACTTTCCTTAGTTTTTGAGCTTTGCATAATAATATTGTTGAGGGGAATGTTGTGAGTGTACTAAAGACTTCCCAACAAACTATTTAGCAAAGACAAGGGGATCAAGTTTTTAGGGCTCTTTCTGATATGTCTTGGAACTGAACCATGATCCACACCCTTCTTCCTCACAGATATAGGACAATAAAACCTCACACAGAATCACACAGAACAAATGGCCAAGTGCAATCTCCATCTTTCCAGCTGATTTTTTTCCATTAACATATTCATTAATAATTGGTTTTCTTTTACTGCACATCGTATCGATTATGCAATAGATCTTCATAGCAGTAATGGAAATGTGGAAATCATCTTCCATTACTGTGACATTTAATATAAAAGGATGTCTGGAATGGATTAGGTAGCCATGTCAAACTAGTATGAAAGTGTAGCTATTAAAAAAGCACTATGGTTTAAGTTACTTTTTTTTTCATTTTTATTTTTCTTAAATTCTGTACTTATGCCTTTTTCATAATGACAAATTTCATGTAGAAGACTGTGTACCTTATTCACATATCTGTTCACTTAGCCATACGTGGAACCAAGCTTTAAGCTTTTCACTTGTTTTTCTACCATAAAAATCTATCGTAACTATTGCTATTTAAAGGCAGGTTGAGCTCACCACAGGCAAAACATGTGTGTTGGCCATTACTATGAAACAGCTGGTCTCGAGGGCACATGGCTGTATACGTCTTTGAGAGCTATTCCTCTGCATCACTAACAGCATTGATGAAACATATAGTTTAGCTTTATTTAGCAGGTTTTTTCTTGAAACTCAAATAAGCTTTGCAGTTCTACTATTACACACTTACCATATTCTTTTTGGACCTGACAATATTTACTGGTTTTCTTAAAATATCCCACTGCAGATACAGACATCTGAAGTAAAAAATCAGTTTTCATGTAGCATATTTAATACTTATTCTTAGAGAAAAATCTTTCAAATGCAATCCTTAAAAAATTAGAGTCAAGATAGAAAAAAAGAACCCAGGGTAATTTAGCTCTGTGAATTTTTAACACTTTAGATTGACAATTCTGAAATTAGAGAATTTGATTTTAGCTGCTTCTAAAATAAAACCCTTACAGGCAAACATAGGTATCTCCATGTTCACTGATTTCTGTCTCTTTTCAATGTGCCTGTCTTCATCTTTACTAGTTGATCTCTGTTGCTAACAAACTCTCCAGAACAACTTTCAAGTTGTTCTTAAAATCATTTAAGTTTGAATTCTCTCCCAAATTCAGGATGCACAGCACACCATGGAAAGCATTTTTATAAAAGCCATCTCTTTAAAAAACATTCTTCACCTAGCATGTAAGCAGCTAAATTGAACCCAAAGACAAAAAGAAAAGAGTTTTAGAAATAAATCTTTGAAGTAAATGTGGCAAATAGCTTAAAAATTTGGTTTACCTGGCAAAAAAAAGGTTGTTTTCTACAAACACTCAGACCAGAAGAAAAATAAGTCTATTTACACATTTCTCGCAAAAAGATTCTTCTATTTTTGGTAACTACACATAGCGCACACCACTGGAACATTTCTACTTCCTAGATGGGAAAAAGAAACTCTTAATCAAATGGTTCCCAGTTTTTTTAGAGCAAACCTTACTGATAGGTCATTATTTCCATCCGTCTGAGGTCCATCCATCCCAATTCCTCCCATCATCTCCATCTCAGCAGGTTCATCTCCTGATCTATGTCGCCCCCCCAGCTGTCCTTACACTTTGCTCTCTTCTCACCTCCAAAACATGTAGGTGATACTGGAAATCAATGGAGATCAGGGGAGAGGAACAGAAAGCATGGAACTGCAAGTACCACAAACTCACCCGATGAGTAACTTCAGATCAGTTTGGGCTGACTTACTATGGACTGAGTAATTAGCTAAGCAGGGGTGGGAGGCTGTGTGAGGACATGTGGCACAGCTACCATTTCAAGATCATTCCCAGTCCCACCTCCTTCCTGGAGAAATGAAAGCAACAGTGGTGGTATAACAGGAAGATGAAGCAGGAAGGAGCAAGCAGAGCTATTGAGCAATCCCACCCTACATTTTATCTGCAAGATTTCTTGCTTTAAAGGTTGTGTAATCTGGATTAGACCACACACATCAATAAGAAAAGGAAAATTAAGGACAGGGTTGAAGAACAAAACACCGTAATTTAAATGCTTCCAAAAGTGCAGATGCATTTAACACCTATTCACATGAATTATAAACGTCTTCTTGGAGTAACCGCAAGAGCAATGCTGTAAAGTGCTATTTAAGAGACTTTGGCTGCACTGAAAATATTTACAGCTTCTACATTAGTGCGTATTAACTGCTCTTGTAACTTTACTGTCCTATAAAAGTGTTCAGTACTGATAGAGCAGATTGTTTTGAAGTTCTAATAAAACACAATCAGAATTAATTTAATAAACTCGATTTTCAGTAAACATCAGGAAGCTCCCCCATTAAAATCAAATCTCCTTCAAGAAGGTTATGCTGCACAATCAGGAGCTGATTACACATCAGATCTTAAAGGGCCTTCTGTCTCTACCAACTTAGCCATTATGTCTTCCCTTCACTGCTTTAACAACTCTAGTCTTCCATCACCACATTCACCTTCTCCACTACCATCTGCTAGCTCTGCATTAAGTTCCCAAAAATGTACACCGTACAGCTTCCTCTGGACAGGAAAAAGGGAGAATTTCCCCAGTAAAGTATTTCATGTATTGTTTCATTTAAGGCCTTCTGAGCAACATGAACCTGATTTCTATACCTTAAAGTCATTAAAGATCAGAACAAGTTTTACTGTCCCAGCATGAGAACATGAGATACGCCTCAAATGATCCTCACTTTATCTGCCCCAGTGTCCCATCATGTTGTTTGTAATCTGTTCTCAGACAGCACTGTGACAAATAGTGCTACATATAGAGCTAATTCCAGATTGGTGCTAATAAAAACAGGAGTGGTAATAATATCTAGAGTTTTCCCACTGGCTGTGATTGTGCTAGAGTACAAATGATGCCTGGAGACTGTGCAGAAGGAGATGGGAATTTTATTTTCTCTTATGATTCACACTATCTTCTTTTGCCTTTGGGATTGCTCTCCTCTGGTGACAGCAGAGACAAGCGTAGCTGATTTTCTTTATGGCTACCACTTAGTGACACATAAGTGCTAGTTGCTTTACCCAGAGAAAGATATCAAATGGAAAACAAGCCACAGCACCAAAAGTGACTGAACAAGCAGATGCTATGGGTTTCATCCTTAGCAAGCTGAGCAGTTTGCTGATATGATATATAACAACCAAAGATCTCCAGCAGAAAACTAATACCACTATCTGAGCAGCATATCTGAGTCCATCTCATGTTCTGGGTGACAGGATCTGTGAAAGTCATTTTCAGACTTAGTGGCTGAGATAAGGATAGCTTCATGATTTCAGCATGAGCCAGATTTCACCTTTGTTGAAGATATTTTGGCATACTGGAGCACCTTAGATATACTGCAGAATGATAGACACATCATGATTATACATATTCTACGAAAGTCCTTCTACAGCACATTAGCTGACTAGATCCATATTTCAAAACTATCTAAATAGTTTTAGTTATATACAGGGTAGATATACAAATACAATTAAAAGCCTAAACTTTTTTAGTTACAATCTACATCAGAAGTCATATTGCTCTGAAAAAAAGAGCCAAAACAATCCAGGGCGATTTTGGCAAAAGAACTCTTTTATCTCCCCTGNACTTTCTGTCTATCTGTCTCTCACAATTTATTTGCTTTGTGAGACAGCTTCTTGCATCAGTGAAGGACCTGCCTCTGAGGAGAATCTCTTACACTTCATGAGTTACACAGTGCTTGCAGAGTGCAACAGAAACGGACTGTACTAAACATCTTTTTTTTTTTTAATGTCGACACCCACTCTCCCAGATTGTGATAGACTTTCTATTTGTAACAATATTTTGCCTTCTGCAGCACCTTGCATCTCAGCATGGCAGAATACATTGCAAGCATTTAATTAAGCCCTATGATGTCCCATTGAGGTTGGCAGATAAGTGTTTCATAATGGCATCAGGTATTTAAAATGACACACACACAGACACACAAAATCTGATCATTAGGTTCAGGACACCACTGAAGCTGCAGAAATGTCATTGCCACCTCTTCAGTGTGACTGCCTGAGAACTGTCTGACTTTCAAGTGTCTTGTGTGCTATGTCAGGCAGCAGTAAAGCTGACAGGTAGAAAGGAAGACAAAACAGAGTGTGTTATGGCAATCTTCCCAGGATTTCAGGTGACAGAAGTCAGCGTCTAGCCTTTGGCTTCATTCACTGAAGGACAGAAGGCTGTAAGATTATTTTCCATCTCAGAAGAGGTTGTGGATGACCAGTGCCCAAGTGCAAAGTGTTCTGTTCTGGCATCCAGAATGGCATCCCGAAACAGAAGGTCAAACCCTCTCCCACACAAGCTGGCAGAGCTGGCTGTGGAGCTATAAGCAGATATATTACATGCTATTCAAAGACATTCCCGAAGCTGTCATAATCTATGGCAGCACAGCACCTGTCTCACTAAATTACAGAGACATGTGCATCCTTGGACAACAGAAAGAAGGAAAGAAAAGGATGGAAGTCAACACTGAGATCTTACATATGCTCTATAGTGAAGTCTCATCCCACTGGCTAATAAAATCAAAATTCGGCTGAGGTTTTATCCACAGGTCCCATTCATCATAATCTTTGTATCTAAAGCTAACTCTTAAAATCCTGCCTGAATCTGTCCCTTCTCTTCTCTCCAGATTTCTGGTAACTCACTGGCTTGCAGAGGTGGCTTAAGAGAGTCACAGGACTTTTGTCTGCTCACAGTGGGCTCCCTAGCATCTTTGGCTGCTATCTTTAGCTTTGTTTGCTGTATTCCAGTGACATGAAGTCAGAGCTGTCAACCAGCTGCCACTGGTTGGTGGCAGTTTCATGTTCACTGATCAAGAGGCAGCTCTGAATCCCAGCCCAGGCCAGATGCTCATATGAGCCAAGCCACTTCTCTGTGCATACTAAGGCATCCAATCTTTAAAAACAAGGCAACAGAACTTCCCTGCCTTGTAGACATGCTCTGAAGTAGAGCATACATCAAATTAATGAGATTTTGCATAGATGTGGATGAGCTAAATGTTACCTAAATTCTGCATTTATATAAACAAAGAACTCTGACTGTGAAGTAATACTTTAATTGTTGTGGTCTTAATTCCTTCACCTCAGCTTTCCTAAATAACAAGGCATGCAGCAGCATCTGAAAGAGAGGTCAGATGTTAAGGGATTCTTGTGTACCTTCCACAATGCTGTGCTGGTACAGACTGCTTAAGCATCTTACTAATTTCTTTTATTTATTCCTTTTTTCTGTAAGCCTTGATTGAGTAACAGCACAGGGAACAAGAAGTCCAAAGGACAGAGAGGAAAGGAACACCTGCCAGATAAATATAACTGGTACATACGCACCCATCTGAGCTAAGCAGGGTGGGCAATGAACAAAATCATTTAATCCATCCCTTCCAAGCTCTTTGAAGGCAAAAGCAATTGGGACATTCTAGTCAATCACTACATACAAGAGAGTTAATGATCTCTTGAAGAAATAGATTACTGCAGGATTTTATACATTTCAAAGGAGTTTTATCCCTGCTTGTAGAGAAATGTTGTTTAAGGCTATGAAATATCTCTGTCTATTACACAAGCACACTTTGCATTAGTAGGTTAATTTGACTAATGTGCTGCATTTGAAGACCAACAAGGGCCAAGTAAAGAGCCAAAAGAGGTAGCTTTTCTGTCACTTCTTAAAAGCTGCAGTCTGTTTCATCACATCCATATTTTACAAATGTGTATGCTGGCATTTCTAAGTAAGATTTATGGTGTCTTGCTAAATGCGGAAGTTTGCTTAAAATAACCATGAAGTATTTAGCCTAGCTTAGCTTTCCTGAGACCTAGAAGCACCTTAGTGGGGCTAAGCACCTGCAATACATTTGAAATTCAAAGCATTTGAAATTGGGGTACCTTTCTCAACTGGACCATGTCAAAAAGCCTTAAATAACCTGCCTAGGATCTTCACTGAGACCATAACCAGTCTTCATTTGTGGCTGCATACCTGGTTCTTTGGCTTTGGAAAAACCACTGCATTAGACATGTCACAACAAAGCAGCAACTGAAACATTTTCTGCTGAAAAATCCCTGGATATACCACCAAAAAAATATAAAATAAAGCCATAAAAGTTTTTATGTCATACTACTGAGAGAACACATAATACCTTGGTTACTCTTTGGTCACTCTTGAGAAGAAATGCAAGGATCCATCTCTGTAGGAGCTCTCACTACCAGAGCACAACACGCAGTCAAGAGAGTTATCAAGCATTTTCCTTCCTACCTCATTGTATTTCTTGAAGCGGAACATTGACGTAAAGATGAATTGGATGGGGTTGTTCAGCAGAATAATTCCCAGGGAATGTAAATTGAGAGGTGACCACTGACTTAAACTGGAAGATGTCAAGATAAAAACAATCAGGGTGACAGTTTAGACCTGATCCTCCTATCTATGGATGTGAGGTTCTCTAGGTACTTAGTGTCATTTCAAACTTGTGGGAAACTGTGTAGGAATATCGGCAGCAGATCCAAGACGATTTAATGGCAATTTCTCAATTCCTGGGAGATTCTCAAGTCAAGATTCAAGAATGGCAGGGTCTTCCTAGATCCTTAGGTTAAGGATGACGTTTCATTCAGCATTTCCAATGTACCCAGCATGATAATGAAGCTAAGAAGGAATCACAGGAAGACTCACAAAATGTATCATCCCTTTAGCAGGCAAATTTGCCCTTATTTCCAGCAGCAGCTCCGGTTGTGAATATTTGGGTGTTGCTCCAACTGCAACAGTCACAATCAACCAATCCAGTACTCAGCATCCCTCTACATCATGGTGTGTCTGGGATGCTGAGGAAATCAAATGGAGGACTGAAGCATTTGGGGAGATGTTTGAAAGAGAAGATTAGAAGGCAAAAAAGGAAGGGAGGAGCCTTTGACCACTGGGGAACATTTATGTCCCTACAATCAGTTGGGCTTTTATTAGTTCTCCCCCAATCTTTTAGCATGGAAGAAAGCATACTTCAGAAGGGGAAAGCAAAGATATTTTTTACCAAGCAGATAAAATCCAAGCTGTAACCCCCTTGCTCCTTGAAAAAGGAGAGTAGGGGGTGTCCTATTTCAGAGTCCTGAGATCAAATGACTTGGAAAAATATGATGAGGATGTGCACTGACAATTTACAACAACCCATAAACATTTTGATTTGCCTCTATGTGAGGACAGGGAAAAAAAAGGAAAAAGAAACTAAGAAACAGCAACAAAAAAAAGCAGCACTCGGAGAGACAAACAGTCCTTTCAGGACATCAGCCTGAAATAGGTTTCACGCAGTCTTTATATCCTGCAAAGGTGAAATAAATCTGAGGGACAGCAGACAGGGCACAGCAACCCAGACAACCAGAGGTCCATTTTCTTCCCACATTGTCTGACATAGCCTTGTGAGGGCTTCATGTCATTTGTCACCTCCACCTACACATACCTCCTGGGGAGGGGCATAGATAGAGACGGGCATCTCTACAAATTCTTCATAGCTGTCTGATACCAGCAGCATCTGATAACCTCTGCATGGTTTCATGCAGAAGAGAGATGATGGGCAGAACAGAGAGAAAGAAGCAAGACCATCATGAAGGTCTGAGGGCAGATGAGACTTGAACACAGAAAGCAAGGAATGAAGTGAGGAAGGACTGATGAATTCCCAGAAATGAAGGTTTTGGTGGATGTCAGGGCAACCTTGAGCTGAGGCAGGTTGGAAGGTGGAGAGGCAAGATAGACCAAAATCATATTTGGAAGCTGCTTGCAACAGTTAGATGTTGATTTTCTTTTAAACCCTGCAGACAGAAGGAAGAATACATGTTTTGCTGTGTAACTGCAAGGCAAATTCCACCTGAAGAAGAGGTAGTCAGAGAGCAAAGAGAGCACAATGCACAAAAACGATTTCACAAAGAAATGCATTCAAATTCCATTGTCAGCTGGGGATCCTTTGGAGACAGTACTGAATTGGAATCACCACAGAGAGAAAGAATGGTGCTATTCAGGTTTTATCTTAGACATCACATATACAGTGTCTAGATGTTTTTTCCCCAGGGTCCTGGTGGTCAGTGCTATGTGACAGAACAGTCAACCAGGTTTCTGATGATGGCAGTACAGATTTCCTTCCTCAAACTGAAGCCTTTCTGCAGGCTTTTCTCAGCTTGGCCATAAATCTCTCTCCGCACTAATTTATTGCTCTGTGCCCTGTGAATTCATGTGAAGACAGCTTCATAACAGAACATGCAACCACTCTTATGCCTGCAATGGCATAAACAAGATTTAGTGTAAACAAGGATGAGGACTGAAGGAAGAGTACCAGTGGGAAGTCTGGTCTCGTGACTAAATTAGTACAATGACAGCCACTCTGAAATTTGTCTTTTCTAGCAAAACGATGAGGTAACCTGAAAGTCTCCATGACAACACAGCCCTACCTTGCGTTACAAGATGCTTATGCAAGAAAGCATCTAAAAGTACAGTGCCTGGGGAAAGCCTTCCAATAACAGAACCTCACAGGCTTTCAGCTGCTTCCTCTACCTTATTAGTATTATTTCCACATGTTTATTTTTTTTTCTTTTCTGAAAGTTCAGATAAAAAAGGAATTTTACATAGTCTTCTGATTATATGACTGCTTCTTATTTTAATATAAAATAGTGCAATCACCCTAGAATGGTTTGGGTTTGAAGGGACCTTAAAGATCACCTAGTTCTGACCTCCCCCCAACCATGCAGAGATGCCACTCACTGGATCAGGTTGCTCAGAGCCCCAGACGACCTGGTCTTGAACACTTCCAGTGATACGGCATCTGCAGCTTCTCTGGGCAACCTGTGCCAGTGCCTCATCACCCTCACAGGAAAGAACTTCTTCCTAATACCTAATACAAATCTCTCCTCTTGTAGTTTAAAGCCATTCCTCCTTGTCCTATCACTATCTGGTCCCCTTAAGTACTGCAACATAGTATGTTTTACTTGGGTCAAAGTACTAAAGCCTCATGGCTTAATACATTTTTGTGTTTTCAGAAGAGCTGTGTTGGTTGTCAGTCACCATCGCAGTGCCAAAAGTGTTCTATCTTAAACTATCAAATTTAGTTAGAATATGCTGTAATATAAGATTCTTCTATGGTAAAAGAGAACACTTTTACATTAGCCAGGTTCTTACTCGTGGCAAAACACAGCTGCCTATGTGAAGATGTCTGATGCCATTGGAGATGCTCCACGCTTCCCAGATGGCCTCCAGCTGTTACTCCAGAGGAGACCAGGGCTCCAACAGGTGTTGGGTCACATCCAGCTATGTGTGAACAACTCAGGCACCAAAACAAGTAACATCCAAGTTACGGGCCTGACAACTAATGCTGTCTGCCACTACCAGAGTCAATAAATAGTCTTCAGATGTCAGGATTTTATCCCATAAACCTAATCTAGTGCATATCCACAGTAAATATAAGTAAAAATAAAAAAATAATCAAGTGCTTAGCTTAGACCCCACCTCTAGGAAGCACCTAGACTTTATCAATTTTGGGCTCAATTCTACTCATTTCAGGTTTATTAGGAAATTGCAGAAGGTCTGAAATAAATGCTAAAATTGAGGGCTTGAGGCAGTTCCTTTGTCTACAGGTTGACTGAGTTTCACAGCAAAGCTTTCTACTAGGATCACAGGAACACAGGTGGAGTGGAATATTAAAAGATGTCTTATTAAATTAACATGACTGGAGAATTAGTCTGCAAACAAATAAGCCAGGCAGGGATTATATAAGCTTTAATACAATCTTTTATCAGAGCTGAGGAGTCCCTAATTAAACTAACTGTGGAAAATAGTACTTAATGAATCTGTAAATAAATACCAGTAGGAGAGATGGCAGGTCTAAAGAATACCTTATCATAGAAGGTCTGATCTCCAGAGAATAGTTAAGAGGAGTAGGGCAAAATTAGAACTGCAAGAGCATCCCAGCTCACTAATATACATCCCAAACATCCAGAAGGAAAGCCACAACCTTCTACCTTCTTTCACTGCACCTTCATCTCTGATGGAGTGTAACATCACTAAACATACAAAGCATTCATCAGTTCAAACGTCCTTTGAAGTCTTTCCTTTCACACACTACATTTCACTGTGCTTAAACCACTGCAGACACTCCAGCAAGTTCTTCCTGATATTGCCTTTGATTAGAAGGGTGTGTGTCAAGTCCAAAAAACAACAACTATGCACACTGAAGGAAAAAGTTACCTGAGTTCACAACAGCAAGGAGATCACTCAGGATGAGTGAAACACTAAACTCCAGCCAAGTCAGATAAAGGGGATAAAGTCAGATAAAGGCAAACACTCCACAGGGGCCAAGATTTCAGGTGAGTCAAAGAGGATGTAAAATTGAATCATTCTGCTCCAAGGGAAGATAAGCACATGCTTTCCTTGGGAGCAGAGCCAGTCATCTTCCTCTTGTAGGACTCTCCTCCACAATGAAAACATTTTAATGGTCTGTTATGGATGCCACTCATCCCTCTGCCCTATCACTTTATGAGCATTGCTGACACAACCAGCCTATACAACCATCCAAGTACCTGTCCACAACTTCTGCTCCTTCTGAAAATTATTCTGCCATCATTGTCCCAGCATCACTCCAGGAAATTCAAATGAGCCACAAAAAACCCCCAGCAAACTCAACCACCAAAACAAACAACCCACACTTTCACAGACACCCATGCCTGTATCTTTTTTCTTCCCTTAGCTCTTTAGTAGTTCTCTTCAGCATGTTAAAAGCTAGTACTCAGTTTAGAGGATTTCCTTTCCTTCAGCAATCCTCTGTCATGTCCAACAAACAAAGAGTGGGTTAAAGCAAACTTAATTTCATTTTACCCACTCTGCAATGCTAGTACCAAAAGTTTCCACAGCTGGACCATGCATTGGAGTTGCACCCCTCAAGGTCCTGTATTGCTCACGGCTTTACGAATAGTCTCCTCCTTCCCTGTCGACCCTCCCTTCCCAAAGGGTTGGAGCTCAGCAGCAGATTTATTATTGATCCTTCATTTCCAGCTTGCTCCCAATTTTTACTTTTTTGTAATTTTTATTTTTTTCTCATTTTTAAAAGATAATCACATTTCTAAATTTTCTCATCCCTAACAGTCAAACCCACCTGAGCAGCTGAATCTATGAACAGATACAAACTAAATCAATCCCAAGTGAAGAAGACTGCATCGTATCTTATGAGCAGTTTCACTACAACAATCTACCACTACAGCAGTACTTTCCAAGCTACTGTCTGAAATAACTCCTGCTGCTTCAGAAGCAGCGGACACATAGAGATTTTGCCCAGGAGGAGAAAAAAAACAAATTAACAAAACAAGTCAGAATAGTCTCATATTAGAAAGTCTAATTCCATTTCTATGATTAGCATAATACAACTGTGTAGAAGCCCATAACTTACAGAACAACTTTACACAAGCCACTGAGCTGTAAAGTCAAGCAAGGGATCAGCAAATAAACAAACAGATTATTCTTTTCATTTTGTTTGAATAATTTGTTTCAACAAGGTTTTATTACATCATGCCTCATTATGGATACTAATATGCCAAGATCCTCAAAGAAAGCTCATAGACAAGCATCCCAATTTCCATGTGCAGTTCAAAAGAAATAATATTTTGGAAGCTCCATACAACATAGATTTCTCTTATTTACCAGAAAATATCTTAAACTGTTACCTTTGTCTTAGCCAGATAACTAAAACAAGATGATGGTGAGAACAGAATGCCATCATCATGGACAAGGCACACATTAATGAAGTTACAGATTATCTGGTATTTCATCTCCTTTATGTCAGTTTTTGACAGCTGAGCTTGACACCTCGTTCAAACAGGAGTCTTCAATGCATTTCAATTAGAGGAAGACAAGAAGCAAAATTTTGCACAATAATGAGCTAATGTCAAGACTGACAGACAGCTAGGAGATTTGAGATGTCTCCTCGCATAGGGAACAATATTGATCTGCAACATCTATTTCCAACCCTTACTTTATCCCTTTATCGTATTCTAATGCAAAATAACTTTTTCTTTCTTTCTTTCTAAATCTGTTTTTTTCTCTCTTCATCCTGTCTTAGTTCAAATAACTTACCAGTTTCAGCAAGCTCGATCTTCTGGGTGGCGTTTCTTAAAGATAAAGATACGTGCCTTCAGAGGCAGAGTGTTTACAGGAGAAGCTCCACCACAATCTAGATTATGTTAAGTGGTGGGAAGGACTCAGACCCAAACATGTGCATACATATCCATTTACACCCACAGCATCACTGACAGCATTAGGTGAGCTCGTCTTGCTGCAGGTGCTGGCTGACGTCAAAGCATTTAGTTTATATGTCCAATATTGAAGCTTGCTTTTGTTTTGTTTCTTCTTCTGAAAGCAGAATGATGGGGATAGTAGCTTAATAAAATTTTATTTGAATTAACTACATTTTGCAATAATGAGATTCTGGTATAACATATAACTGACCACGGTGACTGTTAGCCAGAGTTACAACTAGAAAAATGGCATTCTAGTGGGTCTTTTCTCTTCTTCTTTCTTTTATCTGGAAGAGAACTATTATCTTTTCTGTTTATATTCCAGACTTGATGTTTGAGAAACTGAGAGTCTAACATCTGAAGTTTGGGTTGTAAGTGATTAATTCCCCTGGAAAAGCAAAAAATGCAATAAACACCACAGTGGGCTTTTGGTGACTTTTATAACATTTTGTGCATTTTTAACACTGCGTAGCTGTTTTGGGGAATAAAACAAGCATAAGAGCTGCTTGTTG
Organism: Calyptomena viridis; assembly: GCA_013390005.1. Taxonomy (NCBI): domain Eukaryota; kingdom Metazoa; phylum Chordata; class Aves; order Passeriformes; family Eurylaimidae; genus Calyptomena; species Calyptomena viridis. The sequence goes on from WEIV01015921.1 coordinate 21,420, forward strand.
CACCTGAATCTGGAGGGGTGCTGTGAGTCTTTCTTGAAATC
>WEIV01015922.1:0-27199 GCA_013390005.1 Calyptomena viridis
GCTCCCAGTGCAGCCCAGGACACTGTTCTGCTCCTTTGCTGCAGGAGCACATTGCCAGCTCATGGGCATCCTGTGTGTCTACCAGGATCCTCATGGCCTTGCCTGCCAGCTGCCTCCCAGCTGGGTGGCCCCCAGCAGGTACCAGTGCAGGTTTCAGGAATATTTTAAGATCTAAGAAACCACAAAGCCAATACACATGTTAATATTGTTTGAATTATGATTATTTTAAGTCAATTTTGTGATGAAAAGAAACACCTCTTTTGAGCAGATTGTGCTTTAGAAAGTGCTGATGGGGCTGTGCAGCAGCTCTGTGCTGGCAGCTGCTTTTTTCCTGCTCCTCTCTGGCCTGTTGCATGCAGCATATCTTTCCAAACAGTGGATCATGCCCTGGCTTTGCTATAGTTTTGGGAGAAGGTGGGTGTGAGACTGTGGCAGACCTGGAGGCTCATGTGTACATGGGCTGCTTGTGTGTATAGCAGCTGTAGAAATGCTTTCCAAGCCCCTGAGTTGCTGGTCCAGAGCATGGCTGTGCCAACACCCAGTGTTCTGTTTGAAGAGCTAAAGCTCTGTGAGCAACAGAACCAGTGATTCTGGTTGCCTTAAAACATGTGTTTTGTGGCCAGTTTCCTTTGCATGTGTGAATGTGTGTGCACAGACTGGTGTCTCCAGCCACTCTCAGGTGCTCAGGAAGATCAGCTTGTGCTCACACCCTTCCCTGTGAGGTGAGGGGCCATGCAGGGACCCTGTTCTTTGTGCTGGTGCTTGGTTTCCCAAACCTGGAGGTTTGTCTGTGGCTGAGACCACTGTTCCAGAGACATCTAATCCTGCTGTCAGAACTGGTTGGAATAGGCTGGCAGGATCTGACCACAGAGAGGTGCCTTATGCATGGCTGTACTACTTGTATATGGAGCACAGGTTTGCAAGAACTGCCTAACCAGAGCAAAGCAGGAGAGAGCAGAGCACTTCTGGATGACAGTTGTCTTGATACTTGTGCCAGTACCTTTCTCCTGCTGTGACAGTGATGCTAGGGCAGATCATAACTGTGGCTGAGCCCCTGTTCTTTTCTCTTTTTCCTTATGTAGTTATGGGTTTAAAACTCTGCTGGAATTTTCCCTCCATTCCAACAGCACCGTGTGTCTCCACGGGGTGCCAGGGCCCGCACCATGGTCCTCTCGTACGGGGGGCAGATCACTCTTGGTGTGTCTTGGCCGTGTGGCCATGCCAGCTGGGTTGGGGGTGACATTCTGCAGTGTGGGACCAGCCCCCACCCATGTCCCCCAGTGCTGCTCTCGAACAGGACCACTGGTGTTCCTGGGCCATATGTGCCCGTGCCGGGTCCTGGGAGGAAGCAAATATCGCAAGAGCTTTTGGGGATATAAACCCCAGAGAGAGACCTCCCACCCCTCTTCTTTTGTTCCCTGTGGAGTGCAACTGTCCGTCTTCCTGCCACCCGCCCCCCCCCCCCCCCCNCCCCCCCCCGCCCGTTGGATCCTGCCTACCCATCTCCTGCGGCTTCAGTCACACCGTTCCTGCCGGCATGGTGGCCTCAGCCCTTCCCGGTAGTACGGCTCCGTTTCTGCAGCCGTCAGATCCACGTGGCTGCTACACTGGACGACACTTCCCGTTTACCGTTTTGCTCCTGGTTCAGCGGCGTCGTGCCGTGTGGCCGCATTCCTGCTGTTTCTAAGACAAGCTGCAACTGCCTTTGTTTTTGGCCCCTGCGGGACAGGTAGGAACTGCGCCGCTTGGCCGTCTCCCGCTGTCCCTGAGACAAGCGGTAGCTGCTGCCTCCATTCCTGTCGCCTTGCCACCATGATCCCGAAGCCACTGCTCCATCGCTGCCTTGAGAGAACTCCTCCCCGATGGCAGTGCCAGTTTGTTTGCCGCGGCCCTGAGACTGCCCGCTGCGCCCAGCGCGACTGATCTTAGCTCTGTGCCCAGTGCATGCTGTGCTGTCTCCTTGGCAGAAGCTGTGAGAGGTCTTTGCACCCCGCCTCTCCCCACGGGAAAGCCCCAGACGCCTCATCCCCGCTGTAGCCACCACCTTTCTGCTCGGCCACTCCTTTACCTCCCCAAGCGCGTACACGCCCCGCGGGGTCACAGAGAGCGGCCACAGTCTCTGCCTCCCGAAGGGCGTGCGAGCGCCCCCTGCTGCATTATGCGGGGCGAAGGGACGGTTTTTGCCTGTGCGGTTTTCTTTATGGCTATTTTGTGTCATTATATGTTTCAGTTGGTTCCATATTTGTAAGTAAAGATCTGTTACATCCTTTTTCTACATTTTTGTCGGAGCCCTTTGGATTTTGAATTTAAATAATAGATTAAAAAGCAGGGGCTTCTACTCTACCGAGCCCCACTCTCCAGAGTATGTTGTCTTAAAACCAAGACAGTAGTCCTCCTGAACTGAGATACTTCATGGCAGGTTGGGCTGCCAGAGATTTTTATACCATGTTTTAAAAACTCTGAGCTGCAAACAGTATCTCCAATCTTGAGTCACACTCCTCCAGGTGAGGATGGAGCTCTGCAGCCCAGGTGTCATGTCGTGCCCACACCTGTTCCACCAGCAAGGATCCAGCATGCCACGGGACTGTGATCCGGGGCCTTGGGAGTGTTTGTATGGGGGTTGTCTGAGATATCCTGAGTTGAAAGATTAATGATGTGTGCTGTGGTTGATGTGTGCAGTGTTGGTGGTGAATTGTTGTCTTAACACCCTGGAAGCCCTTGCTAAAATGTGGGAGAACCTTGGGAGCTGCTGAGTTCCTAGATTCCTAGTGGATATTAGGAAGCACCAAAACAGATTTGCTGCCAAATTAATTTTGGCTTTCAATTGGAATCTGGTGATTTGCTCAGTTCCTTCAGTTCTCTTGACACTTAACAGTGCTTTTCTGCACCTGGAAGACCTGGAATATCTGTGCTGTCTGTCAGCTGAGCATTAGGTGTTTCTGGTCACAAACCTGACAACACTATGAAAGTGAGGAAGTAGATCTCCTCCTCATGTAAGCATACCATCCACTCTTTACCCTCTGGTTGTGACACCTTTATCTTAATGTATTGGGTTTTAAAATTCGAGACTTTGCCCTTTGTAGACAAATTCTTATTTAACCCTACTTCACCGAAGGAATGATCTTGTTTTCCTGCGTCCTCAGACTCTGTGCATCTGTAGGACACTTGGACCATTGTTTTCAGTAGGCACGGAGAAGTCTGCCTTCCCTGAGCATATCCAAGGATGCTGCTACGTTTTTGCCTGGCCCGTGTGTCCGTTGTGTTGTTCACTAGGGCAAGAGCAGCCCTGAGAATCCTACCTTGCCGAGGTGCCCTGGACGCCGGGAGGCAATGCTGTCCCTTGCTTGGCCTTTCAGTCAGGCCCTGGTCTGGGAACATCCTGGTGCAGGCACTGTCCTTCCTGCTGGGATGCAGCAGGGGGCAGCTGCTCCCCAGAGACAGGGAACTGAGGAAGACAGGTGGAAGGATACTGTGGCCAAATCCCTCAGAGCTCTGACTAGGTCTGAGATTGCAGCCAGGAGGTCAGTCCCACTGCTGCCAGACCTGCTGGAGGCTGCACTGCTGCAACATGGAGCCCCTGGGCCCATGGGTGGGAGTTCCAGGGTAGGCTGGCCACAGCCAGTAAGGCCTAGTAGTGCCCTCAGGCCCTTGACACTTTGCCTGCTCCTTGAAATACATGGCTAAACAGGTTGAACATCATCAGTCCTGAGAAAAACTGAGGTGCATGCAGCAGACATCAGGTTCCCCCCACTTGCACCCCATTGTTAACTCCTGTCACTTGTGAAATTCTCTTGTGCAGCAGGTTGGAAAATCAAGGGTGACACTCCAATGGGAGAGCTGGAAGGGGAACTTCAGGGATCTCCACCTGCTCAAGGGTAGAATTTGCCAGCCCTCAGTCACAGTCTGCATTGGAGCAGTGTAGGCCCCTGTGGGAGACAGCAGCAGCCTTGTGGTGGATCTGCTTTGCTCGTACCATCTCATGGTGGTGCCAGGTAAGAAAAAATTCTCAGAATTTGCAGGCTCTGAGCTGAGATCTTGTGCTATTTAAAAGTAAACTGGTGAGTGAAATGGACCCAATTTAAGAGAGATTACAAGTCAGAGTTACAATTTACTAAAAAGAATACAATACATGCAATGATACAAATAAGAACTGATTTTGACCCACAAGGACAGAGTATAACCCAGCACCCTGGGACAAGAACAGCACGGTGCTCGTGAGCTCGTGTGCTGAGCACCACGGGGTCCCCCTGGGTGAAAGCAGAAGGGAAGGAAACCTGTTGGTCAGGATGATGGTCACAGTTCTGTCAAAGAAATGATGGCAGCCTCCTTGAGAGTGGCAGTCAGTCCTGTTGAAGTTCTGTTCCTTCTCTGGATGCCAGGAGTGGTACCAGAAGTCCCAAACCCCAAAGATTATACGCTCAGGTTCAGGTGGGAATGCCCAGTACCTCCCCTAGGACAAGGAGTTTCACAGTGGGTGGTTCAGCTCTGTAAGTCATGGGATATTTTGGGACTCTTTGGTGATCTAGGTCACTGTCACTGCCTATTGTGCCAGTGCAGCTGGGTCCATGAGCACAGAGGGACCCTCCAGCTGGGTGTGAAGGTGTTAATGCCTCCCCGAGGGGAGTTATCACAGCTGAGTCCTTGGTGTGAGAAGAGACACTCCCCTGCCTGATAGGATTTGTCTCTTATCTGTTGTAGCCTGAGGTGTCAGGTGTGCCCTGGGCAGCTGCTATAACTGATTAATTATTAACAGACACTGCATGAGAAATGACACAGAGGGTGTAGGCTATACAGTTTTGGTTATACCCCCATAGTGGTAAACTGGTCCTGGCCCCTGTAAATAGGACAAATCTCACAACAGGGACTTCACTGGATCATGTTGATGCCAGCTGTGACCTTCATGTTGTTCTCTATTGGGTTCAATGGACCTTTAATACATTTTGAAGGTGTTTCTGCTGGGAGATGGTGGAAAGGGAGAGACCACCCTTTGCAGTCACTTTCTCACTCCTTTGTTGTGATTTTACTGGAACCCAACTTGATGTCTTTTCTGCTGTCTTGCAGTGCCTTGCTCTGTGCCAAGGCAAAGTGATGGACAGGAGGGTGGAGATGGAGGTGGTGAGGACCACGAAGGGCAATACTGCTGGGGAGGTCAGCGTCCACATGGTCACCAGTGAGAACACTGTGCAGAGCACCCACCTGCCAACTACTGCCTTCATCATACCAAGTATGTGGAATGGTCCTCTCTAACTGGTGCTTCCCCAGCCTTTTCTCCCCACACTGATATCTTATACTCCCTCTGTATCTGTGCTCCTCCCAAATCCTGGGAGGCAAAGCCATGCTGCTGTTGCAATCTTTGCGGTTTTCTGTGGCTTTCCCACATCACGTGGATGGTTTGTGGTCAATCAAAACTCCTTGAATTCTTAACCAAAGCTCTCATATCTGGAGCCTTGTGCCAGGGCAGCACAGTGTGCTGGGTCCCTGCTCTGCAGGGCCATGGGCTCCTGGGCTGCTACATTATCATAGAATCACAGAATATCTACACCTGGATCAAGTCCAACTCCGTGGTCCTGACAGGACCACTTAGAACTAAACTACAGGACTAAAGCTTGTCCACTAACAGCAGTGGGGACTGACACTCCCTGAGCTCTGGCAGGCTTGGTGCTGTGACTGCTTCCCTGGGAAGCCTGTTCCAGGGACTGCCCTCTGGGTGAGGAACCTTTTCCTAATGTCCCATCTGAACTTCCATGATGCAGCTTCCTTCCATCTCCTTGTGTCCTGTTACTGGTCCCCAGAGAGCAGAGATCAGCCCCTGCCCCTGCTATGGTGAGGTCACGCCTCAGCTTCTCTGAGTTCAACAGGCCAAGCTCAGCTGCTTCTCCCGAGTTCAGCCCTCAAGCCCTTTCCTCATCCTGCTCCCCTTCCTCTGGATGCTCTCAAGCCCTCTGATATCCTTTTTGTCCTGAGGTACCCAAACTGCCCCCAGGACTTGAGGTGAGGGTTAGGGTGAGGGTCCCAGTGCAGAGCAGAGCAGGACAGTCATCCCTTTGCCCTGATATCCCCCAGGACAGGGCTGGCCCTTGGGGCTTCCAGGGCACTGCTGGCACCCATTTCACTTGCTCTCAGCCCAAAGCCCTCAGTCCACTTCTCCAGAGCTGCTCTCCAGCCTCTTGTCCTTCAATTCCTACCAGGATTACCCCATCTCAGGTGCAGAACCCAGCTGTTACTCTTGTTAGATTTCATATGGTTTATGATTGCCCAGCTCTCTTATCCATCCAGTTCTCTCTGTTAGGCCTCCCAATCCTTGAGCAACTCCACAGCTTCTTGTAACTTAGAATCATCAATAAACTTGCTTAATGTAGATTTGATTCCTGTATACACATAATTTATAGAAACATTAAAGAGCACTGGCCCTAAACTAGAGCCCTGGGATGACGGCCATCAGCCTGTAAGTTTTTTAGCCCAAACCATCAGCCATATGATGGACTTGTCAAACTCTATGCTACATACTCTGTCCAGGAGGATACTGTGAGAGACAGTATCAAAAGCTTTGCTAAAATCCTTCCTTCCTTCCTTCCTCAGCATAATGGGTGACCTTTCCATAAAGGAAACAGGTTGATTAAACAGGAGTTTCCTCTTGTGAACCTGTGTTGGCTGTGACCAACAACCGTGTTGTCTCTCAAGTGTTTTTCAGTAACTCCCAGTATAACCTTCTCCATAATTTATCAGACACTGTAGTAAGACTGAAAGGCCTGTAATTTCCAGGGTCATTCTTCTTACTCTTCTTGAAAACTGGGGTAATTTTCAGCCCAGCTGACCAGTGTCTTTCAGGAGGTGTGTGAGCAAAGCATGGATGTGTGATAGGTGAGATCAGATCTCCCTATTTTTCCTGCTCCTGGTGCCTCAGTTCTAACTGCAGAGAGACCCTGGGCTGCACAGTGTGTGCCTTTGAAATGTAACTGAACTAGAAGTTTTAAACTGAAGTTGCAGTCCAGGAGCTCGCCAGGACACTCTTGCCACATCAGAGCAGTTTGATCGTGGGAAGAGGCTGGGATCAGGCTAAGTATCCCTTGAATATAGATAGTATTGGGGGCCACCTCCCAGCACATTGCTGGCTGCAGATTTTTTGGGTCAATCTGTCTGCTTGTGGGTGCTTTGGCCCATAGCACAGCCCTCACCTGGGAAACAATGTCTTCTGTGATTTTGTGCTGCCTTTGAGCCTTGTTTGCATCAGTGTTCTGTGTATGCCTCTGGTTGTTTGTCTCCTTTCTTCCCTTCTCAAGCAAATGCCACTACCATCAACCTTCCCACAAGCACCTTAGAAATCCAGCGATTTTCCCGGGAACCGCAGAGAAGCACAGGGGCTGAGAGGCCAGAGAGGGGAGCAGGGAATGAGCCCATCACAGCTACTGTCATTCCCCAGATAAGCGGGGTGCAGACCTGCAGCACAGTCCATGTGCTGGAGTGGAAAGACGGGGTGGCTACTTTGCCTGGGAGTAACTTGCGGGTAAGTGCAGCCCTGGGCCACTCTGTTTGCCCCCTCCACCACTCCGTGCAGCTCCTTGATCTTGTAAGTCTCCCGGCCTATGCCAGGCAGGGACCACCAGGATGTGACATGGCCCCTGGCACTACCTGCACCACAGCTGGAGGATCCCTCAGCTATTCCAGCTCTTCTTGTGCCCCATTGCTATGCGTCTCCCATTCTGGAAGCTTAGCAGAGCTCACACATGGTGCCTGGAGGGCTGTAGCAGGTCTGCCCTGCACCGGGAGGCACCGGGAGGCACACCTATGTAGGGCATCTTTCCTTTCCAAGCTGTGCCATGGTGCTGGCTCTCATCCAGCTCCTGCACTCACCTTGGAAGCAGCACTCAGCAGACAGCGGGTGCCTTTAGGGGTACCCCTTGGTGGATAACATAGCTTGCAGAAAATGCACCCATTTCTTAGCTGCTGCTCAGTCTCAGGGCACCACATCCTCCAGCCATTCTGCCACCTAGTGCTGGTGTCACCCAAGTGCCTGCGGTGTGTGCAGCTGCAGGCTGCAGGCAGGGGCACCTTCACAGGGGATTGGGGTGCTGTGCTCATTTCTGTCCTCAGAAGAACTGTCCTCTTGTTGGACACACTGATGACCAAACCATCTCCCTCATTCTCAGAGCTCAGGTGCACCCACTAGCTATTAAATTACATTTCTGTCCCCTTTGTTAACTCTTTTTCCTTGTTTTTTGGTTCAATGACATAGTTTCGAATAAATGAGTACGGGACACTGAAGGTGGTGAGTGCTGATAAGATGCCTCCAGTGGAAGCTGTAAAGGAAGGTCACACAGAGAAAGATGGAGACTCAGAAGTGGGACCCACCAGCAGAGACAATCCTACTATGGCTCAGGGTAAGGGCACCGTTGTGGCACTTGAGCGGTGGGTACCAGCATCCAGCAGATGCTCTCTGCTGTGGTCCCTGAGGAGGGCAAATGTCTCCTGCTCTCCTTCCTTTGCTGCACCTTGTGCCTCACTGCTACTCCTCTCTCCTAGATGTGCTGGAGCAGACCAAGCTCCCCACAACAGAAATCATGTGCCACTGTGATACCTGTGGCCGGAGACACATGTGGGATGGGGCCTGGGAAGGCAGGGGCTTCTGCAGCGAGCACTGTCACCAGCAGTTCAAAGAGAGGTAAAGGAAGGGGAGTCTGCACCATGCAGAGCTGTATCCATCCATCTGTCCTCCCTTCCCTGGTCCATGTGCTCCACCAAGGGATGTGAGCTCACCTGCCTCTGAAGGCTCCCACTTGTTCCGCTCGTTCCTGTTGGCAGAGTGCCCTGGCTGCAGAGTGAGGAGGTGAAGTCTTGTCTCAGGGGAAGCATGCAGGAAGCATGGGAGCCAGATTTTCTCATGGCAAATGTGTGGCCTCGTAAACATGTATCTGCTGGAGCAGGGCTGCTGCAGGAGGTGGCTGCAGTGGGTGCTTCCAGGCTGAGCAGCAGTTGGGCAGTGGGCTTGGGTCATGGGAGCATTCCCAGCCCTTCTGCTGATGGATGTGTGACTCCTGGGACGCAGCATCTCTCTGTGATTCTGGTGCAGCTTAGAGTCTTGCTGCAAAACTAGATCCATCCCCACATTCAGATTTCTGATACCCAAGTGGATGAGAATGGTTGTGGCCTGTCCCTGGTTATAACTGTTGCCAACTTGTGCGCTGAGGAGCGCGTACATTAGTCAGAAGGGGTGGGAGCATGAATGAGTAGGAAATAGGGAGACAGTGATCCTCCAGCAGCCCCCCCCTTACCAACACCCCAGCTAGTGTCACGTGCTGTGTCACGTGCTGTGTCACAGTGCTTTACCCTCCCTTCCTCCATGTAGGTCTGTCATAGTGGAAAACTCTGCCAGCAGCACCAATGCCACTGAAATCCTCAAGCCTGTGAAGAAAAGAAAGAGGAAGGACTATCAGAGCCTTTCAGAGGAAGAATATGAATCTGAGCAAATGGTAGGATGAGGGCAGGGAGGGGGTGTGTGCCAATGTCAAGGAGGGGCCACAGGCCACCCCTGCATGCACTGGGGCTGCACACATTTCTTATTGGTGCTTTTCAGGGCTGTGTCAGCTGTATGTCAAAGGGGTAACCTGTTGGCTGTTAATGCCAAAAAGACTTGAACATGTGGAACATCAGGTCTTCTAATATTGGGCTGGCTGTTTGGCATGACTGCCATGGGCTAGGCAGTGCCAGACACATCCAGCTTGGGCTGTAGGTATCAGGCATTGGTCAAATCATGGCCATGGAGGCACAGTAAGGCCCTTGGCACCACTGTGAGGGTACAACACACAGCCTAAACCTTTGTGCAGACCCAGGTTTCTGTTTTGTCTACTTTCATGTCTAGGAGGAAAAGCAGGAAGAGAGGAAAAACTCTGTGGGAGACTCTGCCATGAGCAGTCTGGAGGCTGAGGCGTGGAACGGGAGGCAGCATGGTACGGAGGGCCAGGCGGGTGGTAGGGTCAGTGCTCCCACCATGGCTGAGAGGTCCCACTGCAGGGCTGGACCATTTTGGTGCTCTAGCAGAGTAAAACACCCAGTGCAGTGCACTGATATATGTTCCTGAAGGCTTATGAGCTCCTCTGCTTGCTTGACCTTGCTCTCTCTATCTCTTTCCATTTCTCTCCTTTCCTCTCTTTTTCTCCATGGGAAGGCTGCACCCCTACAGATATGGCTATGTCTGCTTCAGGCACTGGCCTGTACTGTACAGTGCTTTCTGTCCCTCCCTTCAGGAACTGAATTTGTTCCTGGCTCATGGATACCATGTTTGCTCCCAGAGACACTATCCTGAGCAGTAAGAGGACTGTGCACCATGTGTGGCTTTGTCCTCCCTTGGAATAAGCTTATGGGTCATGTCATCAGGAGCTCACAAGTTTGGGAGCTGCTCCTGTAGGTCTGGTGCCACTGAAGCTGTGTGATTTGGGTTTGTCTCATCCCATGGGGATCTGTTCCTGGACTGTATCAGAGATCTCAAAAGTAGAGCTGTCAATATGGAGGGAAAGGAGACAAGCTGAGGGAGGTACTGTTTGCTTCATTGTGTTTTTGCCTGCGGTGTGATGGGGGTGAGGGGAAGGAAAACTTGGGTAAATACTGAAAAGAGACATTTATGGGAAACCTTTTGACTTTGAGTAACAAAATGTCATACTCAAAATAATTTTAAAATGAAAATGTTCTAGCTTCATACTTCTCTCTATAGCCAAGTGCAGGGACAGTGCCAGGGGCCAGGTGTCATTAATCCATGATGTTACACTGAGTTAACCACTATTAAAAAGGAATCTTATATCTCCTTGTCATTCTGAGCCCAGAGCATGTAACCTTCTCTGCTGCATACAGGTAAGCAGTGCTGAGCCTTGTTATTTCAGAATTTTATTTTCTCTTATTTTAGAAGTACATCAGCAAAGAAAATACCTACCTGAATGCTTCAGTGCAGCATTGTCAGTGTATGCTCTGACTCCTGGTGTATTTATCATTTTCCAGAAGTGCAGAGCTTGTACTCACAGATTCCCCAGTCATGCCTGGCGCTTTTTCTATGTCCTAAAGGATACTAAAGGTGTTTATCACTCTGAAATATCAGTAAAGCGCCTAGGTTAGTCACTTCACTATTAAAGCTCAGCTTTAATTTCTTATATAAGTTTCTATTTTTTCCATCTCCACTTCTCCTAAGCCTAAGGGAGGAAGGAGTTGGTCTGGTTTTTGCCTGCATTTCTGGCCTGCCCTACATGAGGCTCTCCGCCATGGCTGACCTGTAGCTCTGAATTCCTCAGTGCTGGAATAGGCATGACACTCCTGGAGTCCCTTCAGTGCTACAAAGTAGGGAGAGAAAATGGCTGGAGAGCAAGAAACTTGGGTTGTGTCTCATGTGCCTTTGTGGCCTTCTCAAACCATGAAGGGTCACCTCCCTGCCTATGGAGACAATGCTGTCTTCTTTTTGGGTAAATGCATCTCCAGGGTATCAGGGTGGCCCTGGTGTGCTAACAGGGGGGACCAGTTGGTTGTCTCAGAGCAGAAGTCAGCAGAGCTGGGAGGTGAGTCTGCTGCTGGTTTGACTGGCCAGGAGTCCTTTGCAGCTGGGAACAATTCCCAGATGTCTGCATGGATCCTGCTGGCTGTCACAAATCCATCAGTGTTGTGGACATATTGGATGTACTGGCTGGAGGAGAACCTGGTTGCGGAGGTGTCCTGACACTTCGCCCAGGATGGCTTGTCCCTCAGGCTCCTTAGAATCATAGAATCATGAAATGATTTGGGCTGGAAGGGACCTTAAAGCTCATCTCATTCCAACCTCCCTGCCATGGTTGGGGACACCTTCCACTAGATCAGATGCCTTAATAGTACATGGTACAGTAATAGAGATCATTTAGGTCATGGGAACTCCTGGTTCTGTCCCTTGTCACACACTGGCCAAGTTTGTTGGAGAAGGGGCTGTAGTAGGACACTGCTGAGCTCTGCAGGGATCTGGGACTGTGTGTGAGAGCAGAACGGCCCCAGCAGGACCCGCCTGCCCTCAGCTCTGCCCCAAGGCATCAGGGCCAGGGCTGGAGCAGCTCCCCAGCAGCGTTTGTGTGCGTTTGTGCTGCGCTCAGGTGCCAGTGAGGAGAAGAAAGAAGGCTGGTCTTGGGCGTCCTACTTGGAGGAGCAGAAAGCTGTCGCTGCCCCTTTAGATCTCTTCCAGGATGTGAGTTGGGATTTTCCTGTCTTTTTCCCTCTTTCATCTTCTCTTTTCTTTCCCCTTTTTTTTCCCACCCCTCCTCCTTCTCTCTTCCTTGCTTCCCTATTTTGCGGGACTGAGAAATATCAAGCTCCCATCATTACCTGGAGGTGACTGGTCAGCCTCCAGTTTTGATTTACCTGGAGTCCCACTCCCCAGCAGGGTGCTGTTCCCCATTCCAAGCACCCCACCTTTGCCTAGAACACTGCTGTGACTCTAGCAGGGTGGAAGCCAGGTGTGGGCTCTCCTGAGGCCACATTGCTGTGCTGCCCCCCTGCTCCCAGGCGTCTGACTTCCAGGGTGCCCCACTCCCCCCAGCTGTGGTTTTTAGCCCAGGGGCACCCTGCCCTGTCAATAGCAAGAGTTGGAAGCCCACAAGGAGGTAGAACAATGTGTTTTTCTATGGGAAAAGAATTAAAATTTGGATGACAACATAACCTTTGGCCCACAGTCTCTTGGTCCCAGCAGCTCCCATTGCCTGGCAATTGCTCCTCAGGCTGGTTCTCGACACAGCTCCCTATGTTGGTTTTTCACTGTAGTTTAATTTTTGTTTTCAGTACCAAGTAGCTTCCCAGCACAAGAATGGCTTTAAAGTGGGGATGAAGCTGGAGGGAATCGACCCACAGCATCCATCTATGTACTTCATCCTGACCGTGGCTGAGGTAAGGTGCCTCCAGTTCCCATGTTCCTGCGTCCCTTGGACTCTGGGGCAGGGAAAATGCTGTCAGCTGGCCCATGAAGGAAATGAGGTTGGTGTCTTTGCCTGCCTGTCACTGAAGGGGATGAACTGGTGCTCCAGCACCTCGGACAAACAAACAGGGAGTTCCCTGCTAGCTCGCAGGGACAGGACAGAGTGCTGTGGAGCCACTGTCTTACCTTGGCCTAATTGGTCTCTCCGTCACATAGCAGGTCATAAGTGGAGGGATTGTGTTGATGGCAACAGCAATCTTTGAGCTGGTGCCCCTAGGACAGGTCTGAACTGTTGAGATGAAGGGTGTGGAGGCATCCCATTGCTCTGCCTTGTATCTACATGGGCTCTCCACTCAGCCATATGGCAGGCAAACCAGCCTTGCCTTGCAGTGTTTCTCAGGTAGCTAGCATGGCATTTAGTCAAGATCCCTGCACCAGCAGCTTCCCTGGGTGCAGAAAAGGGAATCTTTGCACTTGCTGATTCCAGCAAGTTGCTCCCCACTATGATATTTCATACACCAACCTGAACATCCGTTCTTAGGGCTGACTTGTGGTGGCCTTGCACCGACCTTGTTCTATGCTGGACACCCTTTGGCACTGGCTTGTGCGTCCTGCTTTGGGTGCTGGCCTGTGATTGACTTTTGACTTCCCGAAGCAATATAAGCTGAGATGGTGTGTGTGAGGGGTGGGGCATGTGACACTCATCAGGGACAGCAGCAGGTTTCCATGATCCTTTCCCTTTCCTGCCCTCCCTGCTGGCAGGTGTGTGGTTACCGAGTGCGCCTCCACTTTGATGGCTACTCCGAATGCCATGATTTCTGGCTGAATGCTGACTCCCCTGACATCCACCCTGCTGGCTGGTTTGAGGAGACGGGGCACAAACTCCAGCCCCCCAAAGGTAAGGAGTTGGCTCATCTCAGGTGCAGGGTCCTGGTGAAGGAGCAGGATCAACAGTGGGCCATAGAGCTTGAAGTGGGGACAGGGTGACTCCATGCAACCCAGGAGGGTTGCTGCTGGAATACTGGCTCAGGAGGGATACTGGAGGGGGGGTTCCGCAGGACAGCCTGTCTCTTTCAGGCACCTGAAAGAGACAAACCTCTCTCTTCTTGCTCACATTTTGTAGCAAACCACTGTTGAATGTCCCATTGCCAGGCTGGAGTCAGTAGGTGTGCCACAGGGCAGGCAGGACTGATTCTCTCTGTGGAGGAGCTGCACTCTGGATTTCCATTCTGCTCCACAGCTCACATTTCATAACACCCCTTCAAAACCAGCCATTAGGCCTAAGCCACAGGCTTTGGGTATCTCGGGGCTGCTGTAGATCCTGTCTGCCCACGGCATGCCAGGGTGACAGTGGGTTAGGGATGGCCAGGCTCACCCTCACCCCCTCCTGGCTATGAACCCATTCCTCTCATTTCTCTTCCTGAGGGGTTGTAGGTTATAAGGAAGAAGAATTCAGCTGGACAAACTATCTGAAGTTAACAAAGGCTCAGGCAGCTCCTAAGCACCTCTTCTTGGTCCGAAACACTGTGAGTAGCAGCATCTCCTTTTCACTAGAGCCTACAGGTTCAGGTGTGAGCTTTTACCTCCAGCTGAACAAAATGCCTCCACCAGTGCTGGGCTTTGCTCTGTTCACCCCACACTTCTTAAGTCCACAGCACAGAGGGCAGCAGCGTGTTCTGCTGGCACACTTTGCTGCTCAGGATCTGTAGCTTGGACACTAGTTTGGTGTGTGCAGAAGTGGTGCTGGTCTGATTCACTGTTTCATCCAGGTCAGTCTCATGGACAATTAAATCTGTTGCAGAAGTACTAGTAAGGAGATGTAACCACTACTTTCAACAATTATTTTGGTAAAAAACCATCAGTTAATGTTTCATAAGTGTAATCTTTTGTCTCTGTTTTGTGTCTTCATTGTTTCTGTATCTGCCTACTTTTTCAAATGGAAGCTTGGGTAAGGAAAGTGGAAATGTAACAGAGTGCAAAATGCTGATCGTTTCTTTGTCAGCTGCAGAGGAATCTCAACCTACTGATAAATCAGCCTCTCTGAGTTACTTAATGTGTCTAAACCCTGCTCTTCATTGCTGCAATGATCCCACCAGTGTGTGTGATGCAACATTTTACACAGATTTTGGATCCAAGAAATAAAGGCAAGGAAGGGAGAAGACCCCCATCCCAGCTCCTCCTGCCATGCCTGCAGCATTAGTTGCTGCTGACACTGAAGAACTGTGACCCCAAACAAGCGTTTTGTGACAAAATCATAACTAGTGTCAGTTGGAGGCTGTTTTTCTCTTGGAGCTTGCTGCTTATGGAAGATCCTGCGGGTCTGAAGATCACTTTTCCTCTTTTTTTTTTGTGTAGCCAAGCTGAGTTACTTACCTTCTGCCTCTTTCTTTGCATACACAGCAGGGCACTGCCCTACTAGAAGCCTGAGTGGTCCCAGGCCTGCCTGAAGGCCAGAGGGGGTCTGGATTTGGAAGGGTTTGGGCAGGTGCCTCCTTGCAGTAAGCAAGGGAAGTGATGAGGAAGGAGCTGGTGCTGCAGCTCGGAAAAAACCCTGCCCCTCTCTTCTGGCAGTACGAGGCTTCTCCAGGCTTTGAGGTGGGCATGAAGCTTGAAGCTGTGGACCGCATGAACCCTTCCCTGATTTGTGTTGCCACAGTGACTGACGTGGTAGACAATCGCTTTTTGGTGCACTTTGACAACTGGGATGATACTTACGACTACTGGTAAGTGCACAGGGGCTCCTGGAGTTCCAGTGGTGGGGAGATACCCTGCCACTGCTTCAGCAAGAGTGATGGGGTGCTTGGGAAGGCATGGACAAACATGCTGCTGTAGACAGGCCATCAGTGGTCCAGGGAGGCAGAGGGTCACCCTCCTATGCTGGGAGACAAACCTTTACCTGTTCCATGTCACCTTCTGGAATGTTGCCATAGCTCTGTAGCTGACAGGGAGCAGAGATGGGCATGATCTCATGCTGTGGGCTCAGCTTGAAGCCCATTTGTGAGACAGGGTCCCCTGCACTGGAGAGACCGAAGGCTTGATCTTAAAAAGGAGCTCCTGCCTCTGTAGGCAGGGGATTGTGGCCAGGGTGGGGAGGTGTCCCAGTCAAGGCTGATTAAGGCAAATTGAAGTGGCCAGTTAGCAGAGCCAGGGTCCTGAGACCAGCTCTGCTCCTTTGTAGCTGGAGCCCTCTGCCCTTCTTGCCCCAAGGGTCTGTGGGGCTGCAGCAGTTTCTGTCCCAGGCTGGTGCTGGACAGCTGCCTGCTCTGTCCCAGGGCAGACCTGTGAAACAGTAGCTCCTGAGGGTGCTGTGACTGACTGGGAGCTGTGATGAGGACATGAGCCCATCCGACTGCCCCTGTCACTGCTCTGAGCTCTGGAGGGCATGTCCTGCTCTTCCACTTGCAGCAAAGGGCTGCTGTTCCCTAGGCAGGGACTTGTGTGTGTCCTGCCCCTTAGAGTTGAGTTCCCCTGCTCTAGTGCTCTCCTTGCTGGGCCCTGGGGTTCCCCGGATCACTCAGGGACAAGGGTGCTGGAGAAAACATCGATTTCTGCAGGGGCTTTTGCTGGTGGTGCAGGTCTGAGGGTGCTGCCACATGTCCTGCCTTTGGCACCCACAGCCTGTGGTGATGGTATCTGGGTATCTCAACTCTGGGTAAGTGCTTGGGTTTGTTTTCTAGGTGTGACCCCAGCAGTCCATACATCCACCCGGTTGGATGGTGTCATGAGCATGGCAAACCCCTCACACCTCCTCAAGGTGAGTCAGTGGCCTGGGAGTGCACCTCCCTGGGGACAGGCTCCCAGGATGGCATGGGGGTCCTGGGGGAACAAACCCCATGGTCCTTGCTTATCTGCAGGCCCAGGCAGGCCTTCAGCAAGGCCACAGCCAGGGAGGC
Source organism: Calyptomena viridis (assembly GCA_013390005.1). Classification (NCBI taxonomy): domain Eukaryota; kingdom Metazoa; phylum Chordata; class Aves; order Passeriformes; family Eurylaimidae; genus Calyptomena; species Calyptomena viridis. The sequence goes on from WEIV01015922.1 coordinate 16,801, forward strand.
AGTATGTACCTGCCAAGGCTCCTGTACACATGTTCAGGTGCAGCATGGTGGTTGTGTTGGGCCAAGGCTTCCACGAGGAAGACCCAAGCTGTTTGTGCACACCTGGATGTTTCCTGCTTCCTTGTACCCTGGGTTTCATGGTCCATGAGAAAATAGTGATACTTCTTGGTGTCGCTCAGGTTCCTGTGTGTCTGGCACAGACCTACTTGGCCTTGAAGGCAGTGGGACATTCTGGGGAACTTGCTGTCTTCCTACAGATGTGTCTCACCTTCTGCATCTTTGCCTTTCCAGATTATCCTGACCCTGACAACTTCACCTGGGAAAAGTACTTGAAGGAAACTGGAGCATCTGCTGTCCCAGCTTGGGCCTTTAAAGTGGTGAGTGCCACATCATCTGCTCCACCCCAACTCGACAGGAATTCAGGTTTTCTCCATTGCCAGGTCTTTTGTGAGAAGTCCAGTGATGTTCTGTATGCTCCTGCCACTGGCCTGGGCTTCAGATCTACACTCAGGGTTCAGAATTCAGGGCAAGTAGTGGGAGAAATTAGAAGTATGACCTTCCTCTTGAAGCTGGGTGATGAGAAATAATTAGGTTTGCTAGATTTGTTTTTTTGTCTCCAACTGCACCACCAGCAGCTGTGTCCAACCAAGTGTGGTTGCAATATAGATCCTCAAAATGTGTCTCTTAGAGACCTTCTTCTCTGGGGCACAGCTTTTTCATCTTGTTAAAACACAGCTCAGATTCAGGAGGCCTGTTCCCACTCTCTTCTGTTGCCATTGTGATCTGGGATGACTCTTCCCCAGCCAGGTCAGGGCCGGGAGCTGGGTTTGAGGAACACACACTGTTGGGAAAGCTGCCGAGGGGTGTGGGAGCCTGAAGCACAGCCCCGCTCCCTGCTGACCTGGGTTCTTCCAGCGCCAACCCCATGGCTTCCTGGTCAACATGAAGCTGGAGGCAGTGGACAGGAGGACTCCTTCCTTCATCCGAGTGGCCAGTGTGGAAGATGTGGAAGATCACAGGATAAAGGTGAGTGCTGGAGGAGCAGTGATGAGCCTGTGTCCAGGCACTGTGCTGGCTCACTCCTGCCCTTCCCAGCTCATTGGAAGTGGAGGTCTGTGGAAGACTACTGTGCAGAGGTTGGTAGGTTCCAGTGCCTGGCTCCAGGAATGGAGGAGAGCCTTGTGCTGCAGTTCAGCTTTACCCTGTGACTTTCTGTCAACTTGAAGAGCTCCAGAGCTCCTCAGGGAGGTGTCCAGAGATTTGAAGAGTGACCTGCCTGCTTGATTTCGCAGATCCATTTTGATGGCTGGAGCCACATCTATGATTTCTGGATTGACGCGGATCATCCAGACATTCACCCCATAGGCTGGTGCTCAAAAACCGGACACCCACTGCAGCCTCCTCTCAGTAAGTCCTGTGCCTCTGTCAGTCCTTCATTGCAGGGCGCGAACATGCCAGACCCCCAATGTCACTGCCTGCACAGGAATGGGAGGGCAGATGCTGGCCGTGGATGAGCAGGGAGGAAGGACCTTTTCATGGAATTGTCAGTTGGAAAAGTTCTTCCTGTTAAGTGTGTGCAGGGGTCCCAGGGCTCTGGCTCTGTCCGGGCTTGCAGCCATGACAATCTCTTGTTTCTTCTCCTGGTCTAGGGCCAAAGGAACCAGCCTCCTCTGCACATGGGGGCTGCCCGACCCTGGGCTATAAGAGCATCCCTCACACCAAGAGCTCCAAGTACAGCTTTCACCACAGGTGAGCTCACCAGCACAGCTTGGAGGGGCACAGCTTCCCTGCCTGTGTGTGCCAGTTTTTCCTCTGCCATACCCACCAGCACTCAGCCCTTCCCTGCACCCGGCCCATGCCTGGCTTGACCCCCTTGTGCTGGTTTAAAAGTAAACCAGTGGCAGAAATGAACCCAATTTGGAGAGACCACAAGTCAGAACTACAGTTTTACTAAAAAGATGACAATACATACAATGACACAAGATAACAAAACTGCTTTGACTCACAAGAACATCGGTGCTTGTGAGCCCCTGCCCCAGCACTGCGTAGTGCCCCTGAGTGCAAAGCAGAAAGAAAGGAAGAACCTGGTAATCGGGATGATGGTCCTGTTAAAGATAGCAGTTCTGTTGGAGAAATGGTAGCAGTCTCGCCAAGAGTGGCAGCCACAGTCCTGCTGTTCGCTCTCTGGGTCCGATGAGGTGGTGCTCCAGTCTCAAACCCCAAGTATTATATATCCCCAGTACCTCCCCCAGGGCAGGGAGTTCACAATGGTTGTTATATCTCTGTGAGTCCTTGGATATTTTGGATCCTTTGATGATGTGGGCCGTTGTAAGTGCCTATTGTGTCAGTGCAGCTGGGCCCGTTAGCAGGGAGAACCTCTCCAGCTGGGTGTGGAGGTGTTAAGGTCTCCCCGGATCTGTTGTGGCCTGGGGTGTGAAGTGTGCTCTGGGCAGCTGTTACCAATGATTATCATTAACAGGATGTGGCCTATGCTGTAGGCCAAATTTTTCCCTGAGCATGAGCAGAAGTGTTGCCCTGACTGTACATGACCTTGTCCCCTGTGGTTGGACGAGGAGGATTTGATCCCCAGGTCATTGGACAGCTAAAGTAAACAATATAGGCTGAGATATATAAGCTTTAACTGCGCAACAAGAAAGGCAGACATTTTCTGACTTCTTAAAAAGCAGACCCTCTGCCTGGTCACCTGATTAGGCAGAGTCATGTATCCAGGGTTTTCCAGGCAGTCTGCCTGGGGAACCATGGATGCAGAGTCTGCTAGGTAGGTAGATTAGAAAGGCTTTTCCATGCTTAAATGCTTAAGCTTAGTATTCATAGAAATCAGTGTACTAATAGTTAAATAAATGCTTTGAGAAAACTTCTGGAGTCTAGCCTTCTCATCATTCTTCCTCCTGGACGAGCTGGATGCTACAACAGCCCATTAGGAATGACATAGAGGGTATAGAACACACAGTTTTTGCTTATACCCTCATAGTGATAAAGCAGTCCCAGCCCCTGTAACTATGACACCCTTGCTCTCCCCAAGGCAGCACAGAGGTCACAGCTGGTGTAACCCCTGTGAGCCTCTCCTGTGCCTGTCCTGTTGCACCCAGAGCCCCTGGGTTTGTCCTGTGTGCTCATCTACCTATGGGGTATGGAGGGGACAGTGTCTGTAAGATGCTGTTCGCTGACACCAGCTGTGAGGATGCTCTTCCTTCCATCCTTCCTGGATGCCTTTCACCGTGAAGCTGAGCTGGGAAGTCTCAATCAAGAACAGTGCATCACCACAGCTCAGGAAGTCACTTGCAAGACCTTTTCCAGGAGAAACCAGGCTCAGCCTAGTGCCAACCCCGGTAGTAGGTTGATGTCAGGAGGACCCAGTATGGGGAAGTATCCATGAGGATGGGGAAGGCAAGTCTGCCTCTGAGGGGTCTCTCTATTGGCCACGCTCATGACACTTGCTTCCTGCTCACTCTGAGGCTGGTCTGGATGCCTGTGGGGGCAAGGAAGGGAAAATGGGAGCCCAAATAACCTGCTTGATCAGCACTGTGGTGACTTGCACAGAGTTGTTGTGATGGCAGATGGACAAGTGTTTGTACCTGGAGGGACTAGGTGTCCCCTGCCCAGGCACCCAGTGTCATCACCCCAGGAATTTGGTCAGCACATCTTTACTGTGCTTTTGGTGACCAGGGCTATGGGAGCCCACATTTTGGGGCAAAAGGGTGTCCCTGCTGGCTCACCCACCTGTGCTCCTCCAAGCTGGGTCCAATGCTTGTCTCCCCTCTGTTGTCTAGGAAGTGCCCCACGCCAGGCTGCGATGGATCAGGACACGTGACGGGGAGATTCACAGCCCATTACTGCCTCTCAGGGTGCCCACTGGCAGAGAAGAACCAGGGCAGGCTGAAGGCCGACTTGTCTGACACTGAGGCCTCAACTCGCAAGAGGAATCTGATGGGCTTCCCTCAGCGAAAGAAATCTCGGCACCATGGAAGGTAAGGCACAACCACCAAGCCCCGTGCAGGGCCTCTGTGCCACCACTGCCCACCCTGGGAGGGATGACCAGGCCGCAGAGGCTCCTTGGCCTCAGGGCAGCATGGTCACTGGCAGCCGGCCTTGGTCCTTCCAGCTCTGTTGGGCACCTCTCTTGGTTTTAATTCCCACATTTTCCGTCCTTAGCTGTCAACCCTTTGGGTCAGGGTCCAAGTGGTAATCCCTGCTCCCACTGCTGAGGCATTGCTCTGTGCAGTGTGGAGGAGGGCCCTTGGGTCAGTCTCAGCCCAGCTGGACATGAGTCTTTCTATCTCTTTAGAGGGCGACCTCCAAAGTACCGGAAGATCCAGCAGGAAGACTTCCAGAGTAAGTGCTGTCCTCTGCCATAGTGTCATTGCAGGGCAAGGCTGGAGGAGCTGGGGCAGTGGCTGCTGGGGGCAGGTCTCCCTTGGCTCACACAGGTCCACCCTACTGAGGGGCTGGTGGTTGACTACCAGAGGTGATCATCAAGAAGGAGTGTCCCTGCCTCGTACCAGAGTTTTGTTAGCTCCCACAACATGACTCTTGGGTTATGTCTGCTAATCTTCAAGTGATTTAGGGCAGGGAATTAGGATTCTCTCTGTGGCAGAGTATATTCTGTGATGTTTAGACAGGGATAGTGCGATGCTGTGCCCCAAAATTTCAGTGTGGTTGTGAAATGCCAAATTATTGCTGCTGCACAGAAACTGATGCTGAACAGTTTGCTTGGTGTTTAGTTCTGATGCCTGACAGAAGTAGATGTCTGACATTTACCCCAGCCAGTATCCATTTTACCATGGGCTATCCTGACATCTGTCCCAGCATTGGGAGTGAATGAAGAGGAGCCATTTTTGAGAGCCATCCTTGACTCCTTGGAGCAGAGAGCAAGCAAAAAGCTTTGTTAAAAACATGAAATAAACTGGATTACATGGGAAGGCATTCTAGTGTGAAATTCGACACTGAAACCTAGTTCAGTGTGGAAAATGAATGATTGAAGGTGGTGAGAACAAGGCAAAGCCAAGCTTGTCTCTAAACTTCTATCCCTGTGTTATAGTTTGACTCCAGCTAAATGCCAAGAGTCCACACATACATCCAAAATTTTTGAGAGAAGGAAAAAAAACTTTCAACTTTTGTGATAAGGATTACAAGCAACTGTTTATTAATTATTTCACAAGCAAAACGGGCTCTAACTTGGAATATTAAATATTCACTACTACTACTAACAAAATCAGAGCTTAAGAGTTTAAGAGTGAGAAGTTTGATGGATGTTATAGACACCTTTCTCCCCCCACCCCTCCCCTTTAAGTCCTTTCTCCTTCCCTCAGCAGCCCGGGAAGATGGGAGTGGGGCGGGTCACAGTCAGACATTGTCTCTGCCGCTGCTCAGAAGAGAGAGAGTCCCACCCCAGCTTTCCTCGTGGGGTCTTCTCCACGAAAACAGTCTGTTACAAAACTACTTTGTGGATTGTACTGACAACAGCTTATTCAGGTATTGTTGTCATGTAAGGCACTTTACCATAGGTGCAGTCATTCAGGTGCTGCTTGGCTGCTTCAGTATAGGATCTTACGGGCCACCAGTCCTTCCAAGAAATGCTGCTCTGCTGCTCCATCATTCCTGCTCCATCAGTCTCTTCTTCCCATGGCCTACAGGACTTCATCAGGCTCCCTGTTCCAGACATGGACATCAAACATCCCACAGGATCACAGCCTCTCTTTTTCCAGCACTTATCTGCTCCAGCGTGGAGTCTTCCAGTCTTCCACGGGTTTGCAGGCAAATCTTCACTTCCTGTGGTTCCCCACAGGTTGCTGGGGCCCTATTTCATAGTTTAAGGCATCTTCTCTTTCTCCTTCTCTCCAACCTTGATGTTAATCAAACTTCTCCTCTCCCTTAAGTGGCCATGATGTTCTGCCTGGTTTTTGTTTTCTTCTCCTTCTTAAATACGTTCTCACAGAGGTGTTACCAGCTGACCTTGGCTAGCTTGGAGCTAAGAAATTTCCAGTGGCTTCTTAAAGAAGCCTCTCTCATAGCCCTTCCAGCTAATAAAAAACTCTGGCTACCACAACACCCTAATCCTATCAAACTGAACCCTTGGATACACTGATACTCTAGAGAATTGAGAGACAACCCATAGAACTCGATACCTGGACCTGTCAGACTGGCTGCTGCCAGCCCTGGGTCCTCCCCTGAGCAGGACTCTCACCAAGGATTGTAGGATATTGATGGCATGTTCTCATCCTTCTACCTTGTATCACATCTTGTGTTTTTATCCCCAGCTCTTTCTTCAGACAACATGCACCAGTCTCTCTTTATGTCTGCCCTGTCTGCTCACCCTGACCGCTCCCTGTCCCTGTGCTGGGAGCAGCACTGCAAGCTGCTGCCAGGGGTGGCTGGCATCACAGCAACCATGGTGGCCAAGTGGACCATTGATGAGGTGAGATGGTTTGGAACAGTTCATGATGGCCCCTGACCTGCTGACGTGGCTGGGAGCACCTGCCTGGCTATGCAACACCATGCCAGATACACCAGGCACACAGAGGCTTCAGTGGCCACTTCCCTGGGCTAGTGAGGAGATGGTCCACTGGACACGCTGGTGGCGGACACAAGCCCTGAGGGCAGCTCCTGGGAAGCACATGCAGAACCTTGGTTTGAATGTGACACTTCTGCAGGCTCAGGGCTGGCAGGTGAAGACAAAGGGCAGTCTCTTTATTTTGCATGTTACAGTTTTCCAAAGTTTCACCTTTGCCAAGTTAAAAAATTAAAGCCCAGACTCTGCAGATAAGCAATGCCCGTTCTGTCTGAAAGAGAAATCTTTACCTCGGATTCTTCATTGTCACCTTCATTCACTTTCTTGGCCATCTGTAATGGTCCCTCTTAAGGCCTGAGTAGCCGGAGAAGCTCTGGCACCAGCCCCAGTAGCCAGTTCTGCCTGATCTCAGGCACTGGCGCAGGCTGCCCAGGGCAGGGGTGGAATCACCATTCCTGAAAGTGCCCAAAAGCTGTGTGGATGTGGCACTTCGGGTTATGGGTTAGTGGTGGGCTTGGCAGTGCTGGGTTAATGGTTGGACTTAATGATTTCAGAGGGATTTGCCAACCTCAACAATTCCCTCATCTTCCCATTACCCTGCTGTGTGCCCCTCTCCTGCCCCAGCCCCTTGGTGGGAATCCTCTCACTGTGCTGGAGGTGCTTGTTGGAGATAAAGCTGCTGAAGCATTTTCTGCTCTGGGGATGGGGGAGGCCAATGCCTGTGCCTGGGTCCAGAGATGGGGTCTGGGCATGGCAGGGTGAAGCAACTGCAGCCTTTGTCCCAACAGTCACATGGCACCTTACAGGGCACAAAATGCCTCTGTGACAGTGAGGAGAATGTGGGCTCAGGGCAGGTCTCCAGCCAGAACCATTGCTCTGTCTTGACATTTTTCTCCATTTATTCCAAGGTGTTTAGCTTTGTTCAGACTCTGACAGGTTGCGAGGACCAAGCCAAGCTCTTCAAGGATGAGGTGAGAAGGGCTGGAGGATGACAGCAGGAGGCCAAGGACAGCTGTTTGCCAACAGGGCCAGGAGGAATTGGCCAGTGGCCTTCCTGGACTGAATTGCTGCTGGATGCGAGGGTGCATCCAGCATGGGGCAGTGATGCCACCCTAACCCTGCAGCACCACTGCTCTCGAGTATGCAGCTGTCTGGCTGTGCGGATACAGGGCAGGAGGTGCTTACCCCTAAGGAGCTGTGCTGCTCTGTTCTGGCGTGAGGGAGGGAGGGCCCATCTGAGATCAGGATGGGGGATGGGAGGAGAATGGTGCTGCAGCCTTAATAGCACCATTGCCTCCTGAGGGAAGCTGCTTCCTCCTCACCCGTTCATTTTCCTCCGTCTGCCCCCTCTCACCAGCACAGCAGTTGGGTGGCATTGCTGTCTGTCAACCAGAGTTTTTGGACTCCTCTGTGGACAGGTGTGTGGGAGTGGTTCTGACACCCAAGGCAGGCTGATCCTGGGCACACTGGGTACAGCCACTGTCCCAGTCTGTTTGTAAATGATCTGTATGCTTTAGGGGTGCTCAGGCAGATGAAGCTGAGCTGAGGGCAGCCTCCAAGTGTACCAGCACCTGGAGCAGGGAGTGGACAGGTGTTTGCCTGCTGGCTCTGTGCTGCCCTTTGGGCTCCAGAGCATAATCCCAGCCTGACTGCAGTGTGAGCTCCTTGGATGGCCCCTGGAAGGGCTTTTCCCCCTCTGCCGTGTTCTTGGGCACATAAACTGTGGTTTATCTCGAGCAGTGTGGGAGTGCTGTGGGTGGCCCCTGCACAGCTCCCTGGGGCCATCTATAGCTCCTGACTGAGAGTTAGTGGTCCTGTGCAGATCCCCAGGTTGTGCTGGTGCTGGCTGTCCCTAGGAATGCCAGCCTGGTTTTTTGGTGAGTGCCTTTGTCCCTGCTCTGCTCTCTTCTCCAGATGATTGATGGCGAGGCTTTCCTATTGCTGACGCAGACTGACATCGTCAAGATTATGAGTGTCAAGCTGGGCCCTGCACTGAAGATCTACAATGCCATCCTCATGTTCAAGAATGCTGATGATACCTTAAAGTGACTTTTCTTGGCCCGATCAGGACCTCCCTCAGCACTGGTGCTGCCAAACTGTCTGGTCAGGCAGAGATTCCCCCAACCAACAGCAGCTTGTCATGTCCTGCTCATGTCCTCTCAGATGCCACATCTCCGCTCTCCCATCACTCCCTCTCCCATCTTCTTCCCTCCACACTGCCCTTCTTTTCCAGCACTGGGTACAGGCTGACCCCAGGCCTTGGGAGCAGCTACAGAGACAGAGGGTGGATGTGAGACTGGCCTGTCTTAGCACCACAGCTGTCCCCGTGTCCTCCTGTGACTGCAGTAGTTCAGGGGGTGTTAAGGGATGAGGGAGCACTGTGGAGGGTGTAACAGCTGGGGACTAACACCACTACTCAACTCACCCAGATGTGGAAGGGACTGACTGCCTGTGACTGTGCTCGCACCCACTGAAAGGCTGTTCTTGCCTTTGCTCAGCAGCTGAGAGAGATTTGGTTTTTTTCCCTTAGTATGACCCTCTAGCAGGGCTTGTGCTGACACTGTTTCCAAGGGACATTCCCAAGGAGCTTCTGCTTATTTTGCCTTTTTCTCTGAATTCTTTTGACTTTCCCTTTTTAAGGCCAGATGATGACTTTGCCCCTTCACTGCACTGGAAACCAGTGGCCACTTCTTGCCCCTTTGGGGACCAGGTGACCTGCCTGCTGCTCTGCCCACAACCAGTGCCTGTGCTTTGTTCCTCTCTTCTGTAATGCACCAGCCCCAGTGCCCCACAGAGCCAGGGCTGCCTGGGTGTAGAACAGGCTGAATTTCTTCTTGTGCTTCAGACTGTTTTGTCCTGCAAGTCTCTGGGAGAAAGAATGCTTGGATAACTTGTTCCCCTCACAGCAATTAAAGAATCCTCTGCAAAGGAGAGCTGGGCCCTCTTTGGTCCATGTATTAGGAGCAAGGCGCTGTGGAGTGGAGACAGCAGCCAAGGACAAGACGTATCCATTGCTCCACAGGCAGATCCACGGGTGCCTCTGAAGGTGTTCCTGGTTTTGCTGTCTGAAGAGCCGGATCCTCTGCTGTCCCCAGATCCTCTCCTTGCAGAGATAAAAGAAATCCAGCACTTAACTGGTTTGTTTCTGTCTTTTCAGAATGTAGCACCTTTTCAACAAGGGCGCAGGCATTTTGGGAATGCTCATGTACCTCTCTCCCTTGTAATGGAGGAGAGACTGAGAGGGCCAGGGCTGCAAATCCAGGAAAGCCAACATGCCTGGGGGTCCTGGGAGAATCTCAGCAGCTTCTGATAGTCTCCATGACTCCTGGCAGCACCCACCCTGCTCTCTGTGATCCATCATCCTGTGTGTGCCCACTGTGGGAGCTGTTGGAGCAGGGGGGTGGCAGTGCAGTGCTGGAGGAGGGCCACCTGCCCAAGGACTCTTCATAGTCTGCAGTGATGTGCAGTCCTACGTCCACTTTCTTTCCCATTCCCAAGAATGACGTATCAGTAGTAAAACAATTTCTCCCCCTTTCCCAGTGCTCAAAAACAGGGATGAAGAGATGTGAGCAAGTGCACCAGCAAGGTGTCCTGGAGCAGCACTACCTTGGGAGCTGGTGTCACATCTGGGTCAACTTGTTTGAGGCTTCCCATGGAAATGTAGCATTTTGACTCTTTGTTATTGAATATTTGGGGTCACATTTGACCTGCTCTTGAAATGTCTGCTGCTTGCTCTTCACACAGGACTTGCAACTGGTCCGTGTCTTTGTTTTGTCAGTGCTTGGGTTTGATTTAGGCGGCTTTCCCTCTCTTTTCCTTTTTTATGTCCTTCCATCTCTCAGCATGGCAAGCTGTGGGGAGAGGGAGTGG
>WEIV01015927.1:2524-25774 GCA_013390005.1 Calyptomena viridis
TTAGGTACTGGAAGGTGCTCTAAGGTCTTCCTGAAACCCTGTCTTCTTCAGGATGAACAACCCCAACTCTCTTGGCCTGTCTCCATTGGAGAGGTTCTCCAGCCCCTTGATCATCTTTGCAGCCATCCCCTGGACTCACTCCAACAGGTTTATGTCATTTCTTATGCAGGAGGCCCCAGAGCTGAAAACACTTCTCTAGGTGGGGTGTCATAAGCCCTAGAGAGGCAGAATCACCTCTCTCAACCTGCTAGTCACATTAAGTAGCACTAGAGACACAGTAGACTGAAGCACTAGAGAGGAACAGTCTGCAATGATACAATACTAGAGCTAACATGGAAGCCAATTCTCATATAAGAATAAACTATATTCTGGTAAGAAGGTCTGTCAGAAGAAGCCTCCCTACTAGGGAAGCAGCAGAGGATTTTGAAAATCAGTGAAGAAAATCTATACAATAAATATGATCATAACTGATCATACAGCTACTATCAGCTTTTTGCCATGATAAAGCAGGTGTGCTACATTAGTACACCTTAAAATTTTTGCCTTCTGCTGGATCTCTGAATGTTTGGAACCACTAGGTCTGGGACAGAAATGAGATTTCACTGTGTTTCAGAGAAAATTCCCCAATCACTCTTTCAAAGAGGATAAACACATTTATCTCTTGCTTCTGGTTCCTAGGAGAAAACTTATTAAACCTATCTAAAACTGAGATGCTGGAGAAAGCATGATGACAGAGACAGCATTATCTGTCAACCTTCAGTAAGGATTTCTGGTGACTAATCAAAAATGTTTATGGTATCAGTAAACTCCTACAAGCATTGGGACTGACACCTATGGGCAAAAACTAAGACAAATGCCAGTTATTGTCAAAGACAAACTACTCTTAAGAACTTCTCAGAGAAAATACGAGACAAAGGGAATAGATAGTAAATCATTATCAAACTGAAGCAGAGAAACTGGAACAAAAATGTAACATGTCAAAATATTCCAAGCAAAGATAAAATTATCCTGGTGACTTAGAGTTCAGAAAAGCTGCTGGTGCTGAATCATCAGGAGCCATAATTTCATCTGTCCAGATTCCTGATGTAGGAAATGCTTGCACAATTTCCCTCTTTTAAAAAGACAGTGTTTCCTACTGACCTAAACAGAAATCTATCCTTTCTTCATCAAATAGTCTCTGCTTGGCAGTTGCATATGAGTAGAATTTGTAAAAAGAAACCAGGCCACCAAAGGAAGCATCTTTTGAGCATCTTTTCTTTTACTCATTCACTTAATTTTCCTCTGTGCATTACGCACTTTTCCTCTGTTTTGTTGGCCAGCTCAGTTCTGGAATCACACTGGGAGTCAATCATTTTGCAGTCTCTGACCCAGAGTATCGATTCAATGTTGTGACAGATGCTATTCAGTTATAATCAGTAACCAAGCCCTAAAATTACTCACTTTCATTCATTCATTCATTCCAGTAATATGATTAAACAACTTTAACTTCTTTCATCAACTCTCTACACAGTAGCCACATCATGTCAGCAAAACAAAAATAAAGAAAAAAAAAAGTTCAAACAGGTCTTTTGGAGCATGGTAAGATCATGCTTTATAACATGTTCCCTTCTGCAAAAAACAATAGTAGGTACTCCTTTAATACACTTCATTGAAAGACAAATTTAATATCTTTACCTTAATTTTGAAATGGGTACATTCTCTTAACCTTTCATAAGAGACTTGTTTCCTATTCTTTCTGGTGTCTGTACACAGACACCAGACTCTCATGAAACTATCCCATTAGACCAGCTGCTGAATTCCAGTTTCACCTGATGTCACCTTTCATGACCAGAGGCAATTTAAAGCTCAGGTATTCTGCTGTAGCTGAGGAAACATAAAAGACTAAAAGTTACTTTATAAAAATTATTTCTCAGAAAAAGACTAGGAAGAATTTATAAGTCTTCTCTCTCCATTTTCCCCCCCATCAGCAATCATTCCAAGACCTTAAGTGTTTTTCCATTTATTTACCCTTGCATTAGTAATAAAAATAGTATTTACAAGCCTACAAGACATAAAGAATCTTTTAGATAAACAAAAGGTGAATTCTGATGGGCCCAATATTCAAGCTTGCAAATGATAAAAACATAGGTAAAAAAAATCAGTTCTATCTTCTCTTGCATGGCTATCCCATGTCTTCTGAACCCAGTACAGACAGGAAGAAGTAAACCCAGTATTTTCAACAAAGAGGAGAAGGAAAGAAATCATTATCAGAGAGAGAACATTTAATAAAATATTTTAAACAGAAATTACTTAATTAGAGATGATGAATAAAGATGGAAAAACAACCAATCCTAATAGTATGTTGGTGGATCTCAAAGCTTTTCTCTTCCAGAGCATCATAAAAGAATGCATAAAAGAATGAGAACTACTTTGCTTTATACTGTTAAATCATTCTATGTTTGTATGAAAGCATGTACCTGATGGAATAAGTCCCAAGCCCAAGAGTCTTTACTGGTCAATCTGTAGACCTGAACTATCAGTTACTCTACCAATGAACCAACAAACTTGAAAAGCTTGCTTTTTTTGTGGAGGCTCAGCACAGGACACTGAACAGCCCAGAAATTACTGCCTGAAACAGTTATCCCAACTGCAAAGGACAGTAAAAATAAGATCTTCCTTTGGCACAACGAGCAAAAATATTACAAAGATATGTCTTGAAATACAAACCAAACATTTCATATGAAATTGATTCTGTCTACTCTTAATTTCAAATGAAGAAGATCTAGGATGTGTTCTTCTTCCTCCCTAAAGGGGAATTGTATTAAACACATTGAATTCAAATAATGAGAATTTCATATGTATTACAATGGGAAAAAAAGCTTCCAAGTTAAGAGAAATAATTCTGAAGGAGGAAAAAAATAAGTTCCCTTACCCCAAGATGAATCCTTTAGTCTCTCTTCCTCAATTCCATCCTTCTTAAGATGAAGCTTGGAAGAAGAATCCATAGTTAGATGGATATAACAAGTTACTCTCATCCATTAAAGTGTATCTTTCAGCAAGAGAATTCAAAATGGAGAGTAAAAAGGGTTTGAGGTTGAGCTGAAAGTTAGTTTTATAGCAGTTGGTCAAGAAGTTAAATCTAAACAACCAACATCATCTCTCTTGGTTTTATCAAAACATGATCTGAGGAATGTTGTGGATCAGAGACTCAAACAAAGGAATTTTGAACCTTGATATGCATAAACAACTTGTCTTATTTAACTAAGAAACAGCGGAGTAAATCTTGTGTAGTAACTCATACGTTTTGCCTAAGAATTTGTAGAGTGGTCCTATTCAAATATGGATAGCCCATTTGAACAGCAATTTCTCTGGGATCCTTAGGGTTAGATCAAATTCTAGAATCACAGTATTTAGCTAACATCTACAAAGAAGTTATGTGAAATAGCTGTGGGGAACTGAAGTTTATAGCAGGAAACATTTAGGACTTGGACACTGTATTATGTCAAGTCTCACATGTGAGTCATCTCATTCTTTCCTCTGGAAAACTGACTAGTGCCATTCCACTACAGCAATAGCAAGTTGTAAAATACTTTATAAGTGCACCAGACTGTTCCCAGTGCTACTGCCAAACAAATTAGAATATTATTTTTGATGCGAAGTAACTACTTAGGTGGATGGCTAGATAGCGCTAAAATCTTGTTACACAACATATCAGAAACATCATTCAGAACGAGTGACAGAAATAGAGGAATCAGCAGGGGTAGAAACTAAGGAAAAAGAAAAAAGAAAAAGTAAAATACAGGAATAAGGGGAGGATTTCAATCCATCCCACTCCTAACATTTTGATGGTAGTGCCAGCAAGAGGTGCTCAGAGCCTGGAGAGGGATCTCAGGTTAGCAGGAGAGCAGCTGAAGAAGAGCACAAAGGATTTCCAGCCACTCCAGCCAATAAGTCAGCTTCATCGGGGACCCAACTTAAATGCTCCTATGCAAATGCACGTAGAATGGGAAATAAATGAGAGGAGGTAGAAACGTGCACACAACTGCAGGGCTGTGATCTTATTGTTAGCACAGAGACATGGTGGGATAGCTCCTATGACTAGAGTGTTGGAACAGAAGGATACAGGCTCTTTAGGAAGGACAGAAAGGGAAGATGAGGAGAGGGTGTCACCCTCTATGTCAAAGACCAGCTGGAGCATGTGGAGGTCCACCTGGGGATTGATGAGGAGCCAACTGACAGCTTATGGGTCAGGATTAAAGAGAGAACAAGGACAGATGACATTAATAGTGGGGGTCTGCTACAGGCCACCTGACTAGGAAGACCAAGCAGATGAGGCCTTCTGCATACAGAGAGAAAGAGCCTCATGTTCCCAAGCCCTGGTCCTTATGAGGAACTTCAACCATTTAGGTTGGAGGCATAACACAGAAGGACATAAGCAATCCAGGAAGTTTTTGGAATGCATTGATGAAAACTCCCTTCCCCAAGAGATAGAGGAGCCAACAAGGACATGTACCACACTGGACCTTGTTTTCACCAGCAAGCAGGGGCTGGTGAGGAAGTTCAAGGGCAGCCTTTGGCTGCAGCATCTATGAAATGGTGGAGTTCAAGATCCTTAGCGAACTGTGGAAGCCACGCAGCAAGCTCACTAACCTGGACTTGAAGAGAGTAGACTTTGGCCTCTTCAGGGATCTCCATGGAAAGTACCATGGGATAAAGCCCTGGTGGGAAGAGAGGCTGAAGGAAGCTCATTAACATTCAAGGATCATCTCTTTCAAGCTCAGGAACAATGCACCCTCACAAAGAAGTCAGGCAAAAATGGCAGGAGGCCTGTGTGGATGCACAAGGAGCTCCTGTGCAAAGTCAAACACAAAAAGAAAGCCTATAGAGGACAGAAGCAAGGACAGGGAGCCTGGGAGGAATACAGAGAAATTGTCTAACTAACCGAGGATAAGGTTAGGAAAGCTAAAGCCCTGAAAGAATTTCTGTCTGATCAGGGATATCAAGGGCAACAAGAAAAGCTCCTATAGGTACATTGGTGATGAAGGGAAAATGTGGCCTCTATTTGGAAGGAAATGGGAAACTTGATTAGCTGGGACATAAAGGAGGCTGAGGTACTCAGTGACTTTTTTGCCTCAGTCTTTATAAGCAAGTGCTCCTGCCCCACCACCCAAGTTGCAGAAGACAAAGGCAGGGACTGGGAGAATGAAGAACTACCCGCTGCAGGAGAAAATCAGGTTCAAGAACATCTAAATAACCTGAAGGTACACAAGTCCACAGGACTTGATAAAACACATCCACAGGTCCTGAGGAAAGTGGCAGAATAAGTGGCGGAGCCCCTATTCACCACATTTTACAAGCCATGGCATTCTGGTGAAGTTCCTAGTGTCTGGAAAAGGGGAAAACAAAATCCCCATTTTTACAAAAAGGAAAAAGGAAGACGCTGGGAGCTACAGGCCAGTCAGTCTTACCTCAGTTCCTGGCAAGATCTTGCAGCAGATCATCCTGGAAACATGGCTAAGGCACTTGGAAAATAGGGAGGTGAATGGTGACAGCCGGCATGGCTTCATTAAAGGCAAATCATGCCTGACAAATTTGGTGGCCTTCTGCACTTGAAAGACTTCCAGTTAAGGGCTTCATGTCCAAGTGGAGACTAGTGACAATTCGTGTTCCTCAGGGATTGGTATTAGGAGCATCGGGGTTTAACAGCTTTGTCAGCAACATGGACAGTGGGATTGAGTTCACCCTCAGCAAGTTTGCCAACACCAAGCTGTGTGGTGCAGATGACATGCAGGAGGGAAGGGATGCCATTCAGAGGGACTTTGACAGACTGGAGAAGTGGGACTGTGTGAACCTCGTGAAGTTCAACAAGGCCAAATGCAAGGACCTGCATGGTGTAGAGTCCAGTTTTGGGGCCCACAACACAAAAAATATGTAGACCTGTTGGTTAATGTCCAAAATGTTTTCCAATTTAAGCCATGTTTTGTAACAAATTTGTAAAGTTTCAGAGTGCAACAGAGAGCATTACAGAAATGCAAATCATAGCACTGGTTAATGCAGTGTCTATAAATAGCAGTTGTAATAAATAATTGAAATAATATGTACTGCTGATTCACAGTGAAGGGAAAAAGCCCTACTGCACATGGCTGATAAAACTACAGATACTGCTGAAGACAAGAACATTACACGTTCCTACCAAGACTTACAATGCCTTCAACTGAAGACCAAATCCTAGCTAGCTAGAAAAGAATGAAATCAAAGCTCAGATATATCTCAGAATCCAGCAAGTAATATAAAAACAAAGGTTATTCAAAAGCATTAGCTTCTCTGAAGATCCATAATATACCAAATTGCTATCCTAGCTTATTTATTTTCTACAGGTGTTGCAACATCTCTACACTGGAAGCTCATGCCATAGACGTTTTCCCTAAAGGTCTCAATAGTATGAATTATAGCTCGTCCATAGCAGTCTGAAATATTATTGCTACTTTGCCAAGATCCTGCTGACAATCCTTCACTCCAGGAGTCCTTTCAAAACTTGCACTTTCTGAACAACATAAGTTAATTATAGGAAAAAAAACCCTGCACTATTGTTTTATTGTTGCAGAAACAGCTCTCCTTGCCTGTTAAAATACCGAATTTCCTGAAAATATACCAAAAAACCCAACCCTCTACTTTGTGCAAACACACACACAAAGCTAGTTCTGTTTGCAGTAAATAAGAGGTGAATTACATATTTTTAATCGACTATTTTCTAATAATGTAATTGTTAAAATGGGGAGGTGGGAAAACCCACTCTCTAAATTCAGTAGAATAATAATCTTTCCCTTGGACCCCAAGTTTATCCCTCCAAGTTACAAAAACAAAAACCCCAGAGAACTGGCAAAAAGATTTTATCACATTATTGTTGGCACCAAAACAGAGGAACTTTTAATCTGTTTCAGCTGAAATCATATGATCAAGTAGGCAAGGGCTATTAATAGCAGTCAGGGCAAAGAGGAGAAGAGAGCAACTTTCCTCAGCTGAGAGCTAGGCAGCAGGTTCTCTGCAACTCTTCTACTCCATCCACCCAAGTGCATGAGGTTGGTGAGATGGGAAGCCCAGTGGCACTGGGCTTGCAGAGGTAGGATTGGGCACCAGGGCTCAGCAGTTTCTGACAGCCCACTCCAGCTACAGTTACAGACTCACACGGGAGCCCTCCCAATGCCAGTTGACCCCTTTTTTGATCATAGCACTTTTGAAGAGCTTTTAGGCTACTTCTGCAATGGACTATGTGTTATTGTACTCAGGATTGGAAAAGACAACTGAAAAAAGTAAATTGGCTATGAGTAAGTCCCCATCTCCTACTTTTTATTGATAACATATTCCTTTAATGAGGGGCAGGAAAGAAGAAAAAAAGCCACAAAACAACCAAGGAAGATGGAGAAATGGCTTTCATCAACAGAAATGCATACATCAGCCAATAAGCTGAATAATCACAAAATGGGGGGAAAACCCTGATCCAAGCATTAATAATTCAATTAGTATTCATTGAAATAACATTGATTTTAATTAATCTATTTCACATCACTGTTCATATCCTATGTGCTTTCTATTACAGCTTAAAAATCATTAGTCTATGAGCCTGCTAAGTACTCATATCTTTAAAAATAACAAAAGGGAGACATTAACTTGCTGAATAAATATTTTAAAGCCTCAAATAGTCAATAAAAAAAATGAAATGTAATTGCTTGTCACTGTGCATTACTAATATGAAGAACACTAATATGTTGCCAGCTGTATTATATACATAATTTGATTCATTGGAACTTCAGTATATCAAAATATTGGTAAAAACTGCATTAGCCACCAAAGTATATACTTACCAACTTGTATTTGCACAATTCAATAGCTGGCACTGTTCAGTGACTGACTGAAGTGAAACAGTTTTCATTTATCCTACTGCTCTGAGCTCATCCAAAATACACACAAACAAAAAATGTGCATGTTTCTGACTGAAGTAGGTCCAACAGATGGATAGAGAATATCTACATCCATCACAGAGCTTTGATGGAGACAATGTGGAACAAGGTGCATTTCCACTGGAAACTCCAAGAGTCACTGTAATTCCTAAAGCTCCATGCACCGCAGCCAGCCAGAGCCAGCATGCAAGAACTTCACTTCTCTGCTTTAGGACAGTTTCTCTTTTTTGTGTTGGGTAATGCTGACACTCCGGCCCTGGTCCTTTGGTAGGGTGCCTTACCAGTGACTCCCCAAGTTGGACAAAAGATGAAGAAGAAAGATGCATAGGCAAATATAATTCGATAGAGAGCAACAAGACCACTTTGAGCTGTCTGGTACATTAAAATGATTTTATAGAGATAAAAATAAGCATGCTTCTCTTTACATTCTCCTGTCATTACCTTTTATGTCATAGTGATATAGTGAATCCACAATTATTGTTACTATTTCTTTTATTTTATTTATTTTTAAAATATTTATGTTTAAATATAAACTGACTTAGGACCCAGCCTGATGTTCCTCTATCTAGCTAGGTAACTAGAAATCAGAGATATGACAGTTCAAGTGCTTGGTTTTTAAACAAGGTTTTTTGCTACCGATAGGTCTCTAATTAAGCTCAGTCAATTTTTATTAGTTTCCACAGGTTCAGATTTCATTGCAAGGCAATCAAAATACTTTAAATCTTTTCACTGTCAGTCATCTGTCTTTGCCTAAGAAAGTCTTTCACATCACAGCTTTTACCTTATTCTTGAACAATGCTCATACTTGTTCTCTTAATTGATACTTGTTTACACTAACGATTTCTGCTATGTGTGAAATACTTTCATGTGTAAAATAAACTGTAAGTAGCATTTCTCCATCTCCACCCCAAACTCATTATCTAAATGCTACAGGTTATTCCACGTTTCTATGTACACAAAACACAGAAGTGCTGATTTTCTTATTTAGTAACAGTTGTGGTCACCTTAGGTGTGCCAGCAGTTCAGTAAGGGGCACAGGCTGCCACTGCACATTATCACAGGATAATAGGACAGAGGAATTTACATTCCAGATACCTTTCAAAAAAACACCATAATTGGCTTATCAACAGTACTCAACCAAGCGCAACGTAAAGCTCAGGCACAAGCTTATTTTATATACTCATACCTATCTAATATATATGTGTATAGATAACTATATATATCTTTTTTCCACATCACGTGCAATATTGAAATGCATTACGTTTTCCATTGGCATTGCACACCTTGCACCAGCCTGCAATATGTAGATATAGTAAGCACTGTCACTTAAAGCACAGAAATCTTTGCACACCATCTCTGTAAACAACCTCAGTGCACTCCAGTTTCCACAGAAGTATGTATTTGTTAAAGCTTTTTTACCTGAAAAAAGAAAAACACTAATAGCACCATGGGAGTTTCAAGAAAGGCAGGCAAATTATGATCACATTTACCATCTAATTTGCTCTCTGAGGCTTGTTCAAACAGTGCAAACATTGTGCTCCTCTTCTTCATTTGTTCTGACAAGCGGGATGACAACTAATCACCATCAAGAGCTTTCCCACTCTCCAGGCCCCCGTTTTCTGTTTATTCAATTTGATGCCTTCCAACCAAGGAAACTGTTAGCCTTCCCTGCCACCCCAACTGAGAAGGCCAGCTCTCCAAGGCCAGATTTCAAGTAGAACTCTTGTAGGGTGTGAATCCACAGCACTAAGCAGGAATAAAATGAGCTCTTTCTGCTGTGCAGTGTGCAATAGAACCAGCAGTTGGTTCTGTACAGGTTGACAAAAACACCTAGAGGAGGCAAAGAAGGTTTTAGACTACCCCAGAAAAAAGGAGCCAGAGGAATGGAGAGACATGCTCTACCCTCTTCCTTCATTTTGCCAACAAGACAGATTTATGGTCTATCAAAGCATGGCCACGCATGTCCTAAAATGTGCAAAAATAAGACACACAAAAAAAAAAAAGGAAAAAAATTTAAAAAGAAGGGGCAAAAAAAAGGCTTAGAGAGCACTGGAAAGTTACTTCAAAAATGTCTGTCCTTTGACAGATCTCTCCAAAACTTTTGCACTGATTGCCCTTGATAAGATTAAGCCACACAATCAAATTACCTTGGCTTAATGAGTTAAACCAGTGTCATTGTCCACACGTCCCCTTTTCACCCAAAGCCTAAACAAGACAACACAAATTGAAATGCAAAAGGACTAAGCCATATTACCTCACATACCTGTTGGGCTATAATAGTACACAGTAGATTTCTCTCCTTAGCAGATGCATAAGCCATAAATATTTCAGGTGGGCCACTTCTAATAAACTTAAAAGTGAAAATTATGTTTAAACTTTGATATTTAAAAATGTAAAAAGTATGCATGCATATTCAAATAAGGACTCACTACAATTCACCCTTATTGAACAGAGGTCACATCAAAACAGGGCAGTATATTAAGCAGCATATATGGCATAAACATGAAAATTTTCATTGCTTCAGCTCTCTGATACTCTATTATGTTGGATGGCACAATGGAAATAATGTTCATAGGCAGCTGGCTAACTCTAGATTCATCACTTTTAAGAGGCCTTGAGCTTCGCATTGAACAAACCCATATCAAAAATTCTTTTTCTTTATAAACATTTGAAAAATGCAGCAAAGTGTTAATTGACAGAAGGAATCCCCTCTCTTACCATGATTCCTGTCCCTTTACCTGCAGGCAGCAGCCCATAACCCCAGCCAATGTCACCAGTGTCACTAACCAGCACTGCTGCATCAGATTCAGCTATACAAAATACTGACATTAGGAAGCCACCTGACTTAAACACTATTCTACTTTTTGAAAGATTATTAAATGTCTTCCTGAATCTTGCAGTCCTGCTGTTTACACACATAATTAAACAGTCTGCACTAGAATACATTTTGAGTGAGCTGATTGTTCAGGAAATAATGTGAAAACTTGTCCTAATAGAAAGTGCATACATGGGTGTGGTATTCCATCTTTTTGTTGGGTTTTTTTTCCTCCCTCCACGAACATTCTCCAGGTATTTTCACACCCTTTCTAAAATCAGGAGGGTTTTTTTAATTTTCTAAAAGTTCACTCTTTTTATTAATGCCTATTCAGGAAAAGATCTAGAAATAAAGTATAACAAATGCAAATATCTTTGGAGCTTCATACATGGCTAAAGGATACAACAGGCCATGTATAACCCAATACCACTTCTTACAAAAGTACTGTTTGAGACAGATTGGAATTTAGCAAACTAAAGACAATGAAGGTTTCAGTGAAAGGAGACATCATAAAATTCTTTACAAGGAGGTTGGTATATTCTTGGAAGGGACAGAAGGGACAAAAGGCCCTTCCCCTTGTTCTTGCTGCTTCCAAAAGTACTTGCAATTTCCTTTTATTGAAAAAAGATTTAGGCGACAGGAATATCAAGACTGTTGTCTCTGCTGCATGTTACATGAGGGCCTTCAGTTTATTCTTTATTACAATGATAAACATCTTCATGGCAATGAGAGGTTCCTCCATATCACTCTGCCATGCATGCATCACACCAGTCTATGGACCAAAGAGGTGGATTTTCTGATTTAATGATAGATCTGGTAGCCCAATGCATTTTAGATTAGACCAGTCCACTCTCATGTCAGTATATAATTTTCAATAAATGTCTGAGTCTGAAGATGTTCAGTGGTAGAGCTGAACTACTTTCTCCAAATGCTTCATATGTTATTTCTATAGGCTATGATACTTAAGTGGTCCATATCAAATTCAGAGTTGTCTTTTCCTTTAGTCATTACTGCTGTTTTCTAGTGGTTGGCTCATTTGTGATTTTAATTTGTAAAGATCAATTAAGCCACTATCCCCAAAGTTGCATGACACTGCAGAGCTGCAAAAGATGAGTTATGGATTTTTTCATCTCATCTGCTTCACAGCATTAACTTCAAGGATCTAAAATTCCAAGCTTTTCCATCAGAGACAGATGTTTGCAGAAAAAAGTCAAAGCCCAAAAGTAACTTTCTTTAACAATTAGTATCCTGTGCAACTTCAGTGATGTCAACAGAATCAAGAGGGAGGTAAATCAGTGCGTGTTTTTGGCAGCTTTCCCTTTTCTGTCAATTAGAACAATTAGACTCTAAATTTCACATTGAGCTAAAAGAAATTAGCAGTGTTGTCTTGGTCAAATGTTAAAGTAAATAGCACTTGAAGCATTAATCATAATTGCAGTTTTTCAAAGTATTCATATCGCATTCCCATCGGCTCATTTTCCCGTGCTTACCACAGTGAATGTATTTTGATGAGCAACATCTGCTTTGTCTGCGCCAAAGGAGAGAGCCGTGTTTCAGCTGCTAAAGCAGCAGGGTGCCAAAACAGTTGAATTCACCTTCCCTAGGAGAAGCTTTCAACCACTTCTGGGAGGCACTTGGGTACAGAGGAAGAGAGCAGGTGGGAGAAAACGGTAAGAAGACAACTGGTTTCAGACATTCTTCTTCAAGTGGTGGGGAGAAGAGAGCAGGATGCAGAAATGGGTGAAAGGCAGACTTGGGCTCCCAAGGAAGAACATCTGAACCATTTGTTGATTCTTAAATGGCTCACAGGAAGTATTTTTTAAAAAGTGTTATAGCCACAACAATGCTTTTCATAAGGAAACAAAGATTTTCTTGATGGGATGGCAAGCTGTGCTTTAGGAATGGTACTCTAACTAACTTCTAACTACAGCCACTGTTATAAACAAGCACAGACTGCAAGATTTTTCAAGTTATTTAATGCTTGCCAAAGAGGATAGGATAGGCAAAATTCAATTAAAAATGTAAGCAATATATTCTGACATGTAATAATTTCCCCTCAAAATAGTTTCAGAGAGATGATTTTTCAGTACTGTAGATGTGTAAAGGATACTGACAAACATCTTCTGGTCTTTCCACCCCTTTTAGCTTTGCCGACCCCTCTGAGGCCAGCTCAGACTCAATCCAGATGTTTCCAACAAATGCCCTTCTGTGCTGCATGGGATTTGCATACAAACTCCTTCTTGAGAAGTGGAAATCCAGAGACATTGTGGCAGTACATGGGAAAGGAAGCACCTCTGAGCAGCCACAGACCACCGAGAGCAGTTATTTAACAGGAGTTAAACTCAGAGTCCACTGAAATCAATGGGAATTTTGTTACCAACACAGACAAGACTTAGATTGTCTCTAAAATACTGTCAAATAAGCAAAGCCAGCTGACTTCAAAGAGCCTCATCGTTATGCTTCAGATGCAACAATCGTAGGTGGGGCTTGAAATCATATTAGATTAGAATTTCTGGCAGAGGTCCTGTCAACTTGGTTTTCCATTTAAGGGCAAGTTTCCTCATAAAGTATTCTCTTGCATTTTAACTTTGCATGAAAATCTGTATGTACAACACACGGTAATAAGTCGTTTACAGCTCAGTTGGCTAATAGGAATTAAACAGCCCACACCCTTGCAGTGACTTACACACCACAAATAAGGACATGCAAGAATAGACTGAAGTAGAAAGGAGTCACGCAGTAAGAGAACTAGGAAATGCAAATATTTTACCTTGTCTTGCTATCAGCAGATTGTTTTCAGAGGAACAACAAACAACACAAAGTACACATACTAATCATTCTTATCTTTTGCCTGTACTCTACATGCCTGAGATAACTACTTAAACAAACATTAACAAGTGATCTTAAGTAATATGACAACTTGTTTTTTGATCTTCCAAAATGCCACATAAACATCATATACAGTGGACCAGTCACAAGAAGCCACATCAAATAAAATAGGAAGGATTAACTTCTTGTTCAGCTACTTGCACAGCCTGCCTCAAAAGCAAAAAGCAACAGCCCCAAGTCTTGCTGAAGAGAAAAACCTTTCTGTCTTTAAAGCAGGCACTACTAAAAGTCCCCCACCAAACCACATAAATTGTTAGTATAGCCAGTGCAATAGCAGCACGTCAAATCAGAGCACCCTGGCTGCAGGGCCACCAGCCCTACCTGTATGTACACTACTGCATGCACGTGCTGGTCCAGGGCATTGTGCATCAGCCTGGTCAGTCCAAAGCACAATATCATTGTTCTTCTGTTTTAAGCTAAAAAACTGCCTAAACCTATATTGCACAAAAAAGTCCTTTGTAGTAGATTTTTTTTCTTAAGTTCAATAAGAAAAGTATTGTAGCAAGTGGCAGTAGCTAGGTAGTCTTTATTGGGCTCATAAAAGATTATGATTTTGCCCTATTCTCTATATAAGTGAATTTCTTAAAATATCATTTTTAAAATGGCACTTTTTCTTCTCATGATAGTGTTTCTTTAATATATTAACTTTCCCACATGCCATACTTTGATGGTTTGGCAATTTTCTAGTTCATTTTAAATCAGTTTTTGACAAAACAATACCCACACTTCAGTAAGTGTTCCGCTGCATTTTACAATTTACGCTTCTTTTTGAAATACCCTCTTACTGAATAGCTTTAGTAACTAATAAAATTCTTCAATTTTAAAGCCAAAAGAATCATATTAAGCACTAAATTCCTGAGGAAGGAAAAAGGACTAGTGATACTGGCGGTTGATAGTAGATTTCAGTTTAACACTAGTAAAGCTTTTTTTAAAATCAGAAATGCATTCTAATTTACAGATTTCATGCATAACCTACAGTATGGATTTTTATACATTTGATGCTTTGACATACAGGTGTGTACACATACATGTATATATGTGCAAACAGGCATGTAAATATGTAAGTGTATATATATGTATGTCTATATTGATAGATAGAGATATATATATTTACAGACACATATATACATGCATACAAGCCACTGCTGTTAATTTGCTCTATCTGGTTAAACAATAATGAACAAAAACATACAGTGGAAAGTCAGCACTATGAAATAAAATATATTCTTGTGTGATTGATAAGATGCAATAACTAAGCTGAGTAGAACCCTGCTGAAGACACATAAAGGTTTACATAAATTGTGTATGTTAACAGTGAAGTGAACCACTAATAGCATCACTCCCAGTCTGTGATTTATGGTACCTTCACATCAGTAACACCACAATAACTAACTTTTATAAATTATGAAGTTCTATTGCATTCTTATTTTGGAAAAAAATATACATCCTTACAAAGAGTGCTTGTCTAAACCTAGAGAGAGCTGAAGATCCAACTGTTTCAAAAATATACCACACTTAACTCCTAATATCTGTCCAGCCATTGGAGACAACCTTCCCACTTGAGATAGGAGCAATTTTGGTCTGCCTCAGTACAAAGCAAAATATCTTAGATTAACACTTTCATTATTTTGGTTGTGGTACTTCTCTCCAAGTTCCTATTGACAGAAAAAAACAGTGGTTGAGGACTGGACCTTCCTAGAAGGCCCTAACTCACTCTACAAGAGGTAAGTGGACTTTTCCAAGAAACAAGCCCTGTATTTTAAAATCAAGTTCTGTAAATCTTTCAATTAATGTGTTTTAATTCTAGTATGGACGAAGAATGTTTAAAGTCTCTCTGGCTTTACCATTTAATATTAAAAAAATCCTCTCTATAGTCCATATGAGATTATTTTCTTTAAACATTGGCTAAGTATTTTTTTTCTTAAATATTTGTATTAAAGAGTGGGGTCAGCTCCAGAATCCCTAGAAAAGGGTTGCACAAACAACCACTTAAGAATGACACCAAGAGAAGGGCATGATAAACACCAGATTTGAGAGGAAGGCAGGTATGTGTAAGTTTACTTCAGTCTCTTCCATTGGTAGTATTTTGGTGAATGAAAATAACAGCTACAGAATTTTTGTTATTTCACTAAGTATGAACTATACAAATAGATGAACACGTATTTTCATAAATGATGCATATGACAGTCTTAAGTTTAATTTATTTCATGAACAAGAATGTTTGTCCCTTTACTCTAATCTCCACTATCCCAAAGACAACTATATTAATAATTTGACTTTGGTAACAGTCCTGCTAAATCACAGAATGGGTAAGGTTGGAAGAGTCCACAGCAAAGGACCACAATATTTATGTTACTTACTGTACTTCATGTTACTTATGGTAACATAAATATTGTAACCATTTCTGTTTCTTCTAAAAAGCATAAAGTACTTGGCTATCGAATAACAAAGTTGTTTACAATTTCTCCCATTATTTGAAGCAACCAGTGCAAAAGAGAACATTCAAGAACTGAAACTAATCCTGTGAACTGTCTGCCTTAGTGGGACTCATTTTAGAACTAGCTGCCTTTGCACTTGGATTTATAAATGCTAATTATCAAGGTCATCACAGATTAGTGTGATATTTTAGGTTTTCTCTCTGCATTTCTATTAATGAGAAATAGAAGTGTTCTTCCTAAAACTATTATTCTAAAATTCTAGAATATCTTAGAACTATACTAGAGAGCTGCCTAAACTTACTCTCTTCAGCAGTTGCCCCTCTTAATTTTCAGAGCTTACAAGAATGAACTGCTACAGCTACTGCAGTGTGAGATTAAGCTGCTCTTCCCCATAAGTAATATGTCCCTCGATTGCAACACGTATTTTCTAAAGTATTAGTATCTTTTTTGGGAAGCACCCATACTTATTTTCCTATTCCTTAAGGTATTTGAAAAAAAATTAGAATAATTCCCATGCCACAGCTGAGATCCTTAAAAAAAAAGAGATCTCAGCCTGTTTGCAGCAAAGTAGATTCGGACAGGGCAACCCTGATATACAAACCTTTTCCCCGCTATTTATTTGTGATGGATGTCCCGTTCTGTCATGGTTCAACCATGCATTTTCAAAACTTTTCTTTTTACCAGAGAGACAGGTTTGTGGATTGGGACTGAGGAAGACCTTTTATCCCATGATCCACAGTTCCTGATGCCCCAGCCACCCTCAGAGCGGCCGATCTACATGGACGCGGCAGGCAGGGGAGGGGGAGGGTGAAACTCACGGGAACGGTGGTGCTGCGCAGGAGGGCCAGGTTTGGCGCGGCCACCTGCACCTCCCATGTTCCCCGCGTTTTCCCCCCAGGTTCCCTGCCATGATCCTGGTGGATGTTCATGCCAATTCTGGACCCCGTGTGGCTCCAGTTCAGTGCTGTGGAGGTGCCAGAGCTCAGGGCTAGTCCAGGGGGGGCCCCTCACCCTGCGGCGCAGCCCCATGGTCCCGGACACGGGTGCCTGCCCTCTGTCTTTGCTGGTCCCAGCCCCGGTCCAGTGGCAGAGGGGCACGATGGGCGCTCCCTGCCCCACGGACGGCCATCACGGATGGAACCCCCAGCTTCGTTACTGCCGGCTGTGGTGCAGGAGGGGTGGCATGGCCCTGCCGGAGCACCGAGGCCGGTCAGGGACGGTGCAGCTGGATGCCCTGGCCACTGTCCCTGCCCACCTTTGGTCCCTGATCTTGCTCACCACCACTCCGATTTCCCTGGGGAGGCGCAGGCTCCCAGCTGGGCCCGGAGGGGAGTGGCCGCCATCTTGGCCGCCACATGGCATGAAGACAAAGAACTTTTCCCGCCAAACCAACACCAGAAGTGGGTGGGAACAATAGCAGTCCAATGGAAGAGGAGACCACACCTTCCCGGGGTGGGGAGAAGGGATGAGCCGAGGCATTTGCACATGCGCGAGGCGCAAGGAACCCTGGGACTGGACAAACTGTATAAAAACTCACTGCCCCCCAGCCTCGTGGCTTTTTGGATTGCATCGGAGCAGGGGGAGGATGTGTCGCCTCTGGCTTCACTGCCGCCACCTTGACGGGACCTCGAGATTGTTCTGAGAGCAGGCAATGCAGCCCCCAGCCACCAGCTTGATCTCTCCTCCACAGCTCATCTCTGGTTGGCCAGAAAACTGTCCTACCCTTTCCTTACCCTCGGTCCCTACCTTTCCCCCCCGCCCCTGCCCTGAAGTACCCCTCCAGACTTCCCTGGGCTCCCTCCCCCTCCTCTCTGTTCTCCCGGGATTTTTTTCTCACCTAACCCCAGTCCTATCCCCAGGACCCATTCACCCCAGGACCTCCCGCCTGCCTACCTGGCACCCCCCCACACACACCTTCGAGGTTCCCCCTTCCTCAGAATTCTCTTCCTGGCTCCCCTTCCCTGGGATTGCCCCCCAGGGGCCTCACAATCCCCCTGGTTTTCCCAGAAACTCTGTTCACCTCTTTTTCCTAGGCTTCTCTCTCTCCTCCAGAGCTCCTCTAGCTCCAGCTCCTCCAGAGCCCTCTCTGGTCACCAGGAGTCATCACAATCTCAAACTGCCCCGGCACTCCTCACCCCCTCAGCCGTTTGCTGCACACAGAGAGCTTGATATTCACTCACTGAGGAGGACTGTTTTTTTTCCCCGGCTGTTTGTTGTTCTTATGTTGTTGTTCATTAATATGCAATTTAATTTACTGTTTATATGTGCATATATAAGCTTACTTAAATATACATATATTTAAAAAATATAATAGATGTTTTTTCCAATAAAAGTTTTTCTATCTTTATACTGAATCAAATCTCGTAGCTTCTATACTAAACTGCTTCCTGTCCCTAAACGGTGACATGTTCCAAAACACTTCTGTTGCTAGGCCAAGAGACCTCTGGCCATTTGTGCACCATTCAAATCCTCCCAGTTTGCTTTTGGCTGGCAAGGAAAATGGCTATCAGAAGTATTGTGATTAGGACAGAGGGAAGGTCTTTTGAGAAATACCTGCAAAAAACATTTCTGAAGTAACTTGAATTAAATCTAGCATGTGCACACGCTTGGACCTAGACCAAGGAATTCTTCATGTTCACATTTTGCCAGATAATTCTGGCTTAAGGTCTACAGGATCAGTGACAAGTAGATCATCTAATTAAAGCAAAGATCTTTGGGTGATGCTAAGCCAGGAAAATAATGTTTGCTGCTGCTGTGGTGGGCTACTATTAGGGAAAGACAGAAACTAATGAAAACTTTCCCTCACATGCCAAGATTGTCACTGGACTACTGACACAATGATAATAGGCTTACAAGAGGTGATAAGACTACAGACAAATGATGATATCATAGCATTCACCTTTGTGCTGTCCTTCCTTGTGTCTTTAATATGTCCCTTCAAACAGGTTATCTGCAGGAGTGATGAGAAGCTCTCATTTTGGAGAAAGATACAGAATAAAGTGGAGATCTCATGTGAATGTCAGGTGAAGAAGTCTTACTGCATACACTATCATAGACCCCTCAAAAATAGAGCAAAATATGGTGCCCAATCAACTTTCACTTCCCAAAATAATTAATAAGTGAAATTCTGTATATGCAGGACAAAGGTGCTTGCAAAAAGGAAAGGTAATCAGCAGCTTTAGATATCAACAGTCTCTGAAGCACAGGATACATATATCAGCTTTCAATAAATTCAGTTGAAGGTAGCTATGAAGTTATTTCAGAATTTGAAGAATGCTGTTCTCTAGTCTTGTGTGATAAAGAAGTGACATAATTGTTCAAACTGAAACCAGAGAGAAGTGGATTTGGAACTGTTCTTGGATTGAAAGAAGCAACCAGTGTAGTTTAGTGGATGTCACTGAAGGCAAGAATTGTCTGATGGAAAGGATGGATATTTACAGAAGCCAATAGACTTTTAATATTAGAAAGAATTCAAAATATTACAAGAAATGTTACAAGGAGCATTGACCAGAAGAGTACAGAAATTTCAAGCTCGAATTTACCAAAAACACCTCTTGGAGTTGTACCTGCTTTGACAAATATTGTATGGAAATACAAAGGTTAATGTAGAGGGGACAAAAGCAACAATTGTATCATTTTGTAGACAATTGGCAAAAATCTACAGAGCATGTATGGTAGGGACACAGAAATGAATTACAGAGGTACCACTAGCAAAGAAGAATTATTTACAGAAGCAGTAAACACCTTCATAAAATAATAATTTTTTTTGCACTATCTTCAACCAGACAACTTTGATGATATAAAAGACACAAAGATTTTTATTTGGTTAATAGTATTGTGAACTGGAGTGGGGTAAAGGGCCAGAGAGCATGGCCAGAAAGTTCTGAGCAAGAACCAGTATTTCCAAGGTTAAAGCTAAGCAAAAGTGTTACATTCTAGAGAGGAGAAATAACAAATCTAGGCAAGAAGTTAACTGGAAAAGCTGATTTCATGGTAAGGCTATCACAGACGGGCTCTATCAGACACACAACAAGTAAAATGATGCTACGGATTGAGCTCTGGAATGAGGAACATATGCAAAGAACTGATGATTTATACCTGAGCCAAGTGTTTCTAATGAAAATCTTTGACAAGGTGTTTATTTTCTTTGCTAGTATCTGCATTAAAAACTCTTTATATTTTCTATGGGGGTGGGAGTGAGAATATTACTGGCATAATGATCCTACAATGGTATTATCTAAACATAGAAGTAATAAAGCTAAAACATATCTATTGAATAAATCTTTACAATATTTTGGTATTGAAAAGAACTCAGCATTGACAAAAACAGGTCTTAAACTATCTCTGTCTTTTGCTAAAAATCCTCAGCAAACCTTCCTTTTCCCTTTCTTTTCCTTTTTCCTTTCCTCCTTCCTTTCCTTTTTCCTTTCTTTATCCTTTCCTTTCCTTTTTCCTTTCCTATCTTCCAAAGTAGATATATTATTGTTCTCTTCCAGCAATCATTGGAATATCTGCAAGCTGAGGTCAAAGCTCAAAAAGCTTCAGCAGTTGCAGACATTCCTACAACGATGGACAAAATTTAATTGCTAAAACTTTTGTTCAGTATGAAACAAACTCACTGGAGTACCCACTCTCTATATCACCAAGGAGGGAATGTTCAGTGCAAGACGGGACTATGTTTAAATATACAGAATTTCTGAAGTATTTTAGAATGTAAATTTAAGTATATATAAAAGTTATTCGGGGGCTGAAAAAATATCTCAGATAAGGGCCAGAAATCCCCTGAACTGGCCTAAAATGAAAGGCCAGAAATGGAATCTTCAGATTTGTCCTGTATGCCAAAACCCACAATGAATAAGTCAACACAGGCAGTATAAAATATTGACACTACTGCTCTAAGTAGGATAGATTTGTTTACGTTGCTTGGAAGAAAAATACACTTCTTTTAGATTAATATTCTCATTCTGCTGAGACAGCAGCTCCTAATAAAATGACATCTAAGCTTGTGATGGTGTATATGCAGTATTTGTACTAGATACAGCACAATTGACAGTAATATCTGATAAAGGAAAACTTATTAAGCAAAAGTGTAAGTTGCTCTAAGTAACGGAGTTATTTAAAAGTTTTATCTTCAAGACTAATGGATTTAATGACAATAATGATGCAGATACTGAAAAGGGCACCTATTTAGAATCCTGTCCATATTATAACACAGCAGTATCACTACTTTCTTTAACCAGTGCAAGTAACTGGCGGCAATTTTTGAAGTGCTACCAGAAAACACAAATATATAGAAACTGATAGATAATGTACATATGATACTAATAACATTTGGGGTATCTTCCCATTGTCACTGCATATAATGCTGTCTGTGTGTTCACAGTGGGAAACATTATTTGCTAGCCTTAAAGAATGCAAGTGATCATCCTGGAACTGCTGGGTACTGTAACATGGGAGGAATAGGGCACCCTATTTCAGGTTCAAAAAGAAAGAAGATAAAAGGCATCAAATTTACTTTTTTGCCTAAAGAGACCTTGGGCAAATAACAATAATGCAATATTTAGACAAGTGAACATCAAAACACAATCCAGTAAAAGAAAATGGGCTTTCTGGCTTTGATTAATACTGTATTCAACTTAAGTCTAAGTAACAGCACAAACCATCTCAAAGTGTAACTGGATTAAGTAATAAAATTCATTATTAAGCTGGTTATGTATGACTTGAAATTGTGTTGAATGCTAACTTGCTTTCTTAGCAGAACAGTTGCACAACCTTGGAAAGAAATGGCATTGTGGACTGAATGTCCAAGTTCCTAAATCCCATATGAAAGAACCAGACAGAGCACTATAAAAGCTCTTCCACCTCAAGAAGGAACTGTCGGATAAGGTATAATTTTTGAAAGCATCCTAAGAAACCAACTGATCGGTGATAAACTCATTTTCCAGACTGCTGTACACTCTTCATACATGGTCAGGGATGTGGCATTGGACTCTGTCTCCTGTCAGAGGAAGAATACTCCTAAAATTGTCATTTACACTCATTCAGAAATGAAATGCAGGGTTTATTGCTCAAGAGCCTGGCAGCTGAACAGCAATATGCAAGATCTACCCTGTGAACAGTATGTACTGTAGGCAGAATTGTTAGAAGGAAGGAAGACTAAAGATAAAGCCAAGACTCCTGGTGAGATCTATCAGATGCTTATTAGCACAAGAGATTTCAAAAGCTACATGACAGAAGGGATAAAACAGCTCAAAATAATCTCAGATAGTGTACAGTCAAGAAGGAGACACGGAAATATCAGTTCTATGTGTGAATATAAGCTAAACATTTGTAAAAGCAGTCTGCAGAACAACTGAAGTAAAAAGAAGACAAAAGTACTGACCTACTTCGCAGCTCTTCATGTTCCGACTACCTCATACAAGCTTTAAGACTAACAGTTCATCTTCATCCTCATTCATTCAAAATCATCATCCAACTTTCCCTTTCTCCTCATCTACCAAAAACCCCCAAGGCGGTTATTAATGTAATGTAATGTGGAAAAATCAGCTGAATGAAACAATGTTACTGCATTCCAAGTATGGTGAAAATTTCTTCCAAGAATCTCTATCAAGTCACCTTTGGTATTTATAGTAGGCTTGCAGCTCCATCCCCACAGTTATCAAACTTCTGTGCATATCTACTAAAGAAGAAAGAAAAGTGTCTTTGCCTCAGGATAAATGAAAAGCAATTTCAATTATGGTTGTTCTTGACAATGTCTGGTGTGATAGGAACTTGCTGAAGACCAAGTCTCCAGCAAGATACCCGGGGAGAGAGACCTTTGAGCAAAACTATAGTTTTGTTAGGATGCTAATCAAACTCCGTATTGACCCACAGAGGAAAGTATACAACACAGAATTGGTATATACTATGACAGTTGCTGGAAAGTCATTCATAAGAGTACTCAGGCTCCACAGCAAACACAGTGGTATCACTGACACAATAAAGGACCCTAAAACTAAATAAGGTACATGGCCATCACAGTACTGTGCTGTTGTGGTTTTAAGTAGCCAGTTTTTTATTAGCTGGGGGGGGCTAGGAGAGAGGCTTCTTTAAGAAGCTGCTGGAGTTTTTCTCTGCTCTAAGCTAGCTCAAGGTCGACTGCTAACACCTCTGTGATAACATATTTAAGAAG
>WEIV01015927.1:25961-52957 GCA_013390005.1 Calyptomena viridis
AAATACTTAATATTCTAAGTTAGAGCCTGTTTTGCTTGTGAAATAGTTAATAAACAGTTGCTTGCAATCCTTATCACAAAAGTCGAAGTTTTTTTTCCCTTCTCTGAGAAATTTTAGATCTATGTGTGGGCTCTCGGCATTTTAGCCAGAGTCAAATCATAACATATGCTCACTTGAAAGACAAGGTGGGAAACTATGATTCTACTCTAACTCAATGGCATAAAGCAGACAGTAGATAAAAAATGGGACATGAACTACATGTTTATACAGACTTTAAAAGAAAAACGACTTAAGCAAAATCCTTTAAAAGAGTATTCAATAAAAGCAATATGCCAACAACATTGTCTAAAACCTCCTGCACAAAATTTTCAAAATCAGATATATTTGCCCTATGTTGTTGATGAAGTTCAGTGTTTTTTTGTTTTACATAATATATCACCGCAAATATTGATGCACTTCAATAATACACTGAACTATTTTAATCTCTGCTGGAGGCTACACAGTAAATACTTTTTTTAAAATAAAACACAACCCCTCCCAATGTTTAAATGAGAAAATAGCAAATTTCTGTGTCACAGAGATACAGACTTTTGCATGAATGTAAAGATTTTTTCCAGTTTAACTAGCTAATCTTCAAATAACTACAATTTAACTGTACATATAATGCACAGAATTTGCATGATTTTCCCTTTTTTGAATAGCTGAAAAAGACAGAAGCTTTCAGAGTAATTTCATTAGGGGATATATGACTGTATATATTTACTGTATATAACTGACTATATACAGTAAAAAATCAAAGTGTATGGTAGAAACTGCAAGGTCCAAATTGTTAATCCAACAAATAGATGACCAGAAAATGCAGCATGTATTTACAGTGTTGATTAGGGCAAGAGAATTGAGAACATCCTAAAACACATGGAGCCCAACAATGCAATATACCCAACCAATATTTATTGCTGCCTCTGTAGAAGCAATTTCCATTTTGATGCGTTCTCTCACACATGATGTTTTGAAACAGTTAAGTAACATGAAAAATACGGGCTCAAGATTATATCTGTCACAGATGAAAATACAGCATTTATGCAGCATTACATAATAAACCCACTGGTTTATGGACCCAAGGTCCTCTTGGGACTGCCACAAATCTACATGTTGTCATATGTGATAGATTTTTACATTTGCATATGTGAATTAAAAAGAACCCACATTAATAACCAAAATAAACAAAACATCGTTATTGAGTTTAAAGGGCCAAGGAAATTTAACAGTGCCATTTGGTTGTGGTAAAGGTCATCTGTTATAATGTTCACAAAATCTGCCTGCAAAGCCACCTATCTTAGCCAAAATTTTATAAAGAAATCAAGGAGTCTGGTAAAGCCACGTAATTCTAGGGGGGGTGCCAATACTGAAGGCAGATCTGCATTTGTACTTAAAAGATGGTAGAATTGTGGGGAGGGAAAAAGCTGGTGACAGTTCTTTGCACACTTATTTTCGAAACCAGCAATTAATTAACTCCATCAAACTGTTTACCTAACCAGTATGTCTAGCTATTGATTTCTAAATTTCTACTATGCTAATATAAGTGAGCTTGTTAACACTGATATTTGCCAAATAAAATATCAGTTTTGTGGAGATAATCAATACTAAGCATAGAGCTCCAGAAATTTATGGAACTCAACTAATTTAAGGAAGAGATTATAGATATGGTACCTGCAGTAACAGATGACTGGACTGATGATCTTAGAGGTGTCTCTTCCACTCTCGTTTTACAAAACCACTACATATATATTAGATAACAAGTTTCACTAGCATCTTAATCAAGTTTTGGCCATGAATATTTAGAGTTGAAACATGAATGCATTCTCTCATACATCAACCAGACTATTTAATGATTATTTCTGCTCAAGTCCTGCACTCTACCATACCTATCCCTCTTTCTCTTACACTTTAATGGTGTGATTAATCCAACAAAGGATTAGACATAATGGTTAGAAATTTACTAGAGTTCTTCTACCCTTAAGTATCAGAGAATGCAAAAATATACATCACCCTCACATGTGTTAGCAGCTAAACATTATGGATTTTCTACCTTACATAAAAATTAGCATGTAGAGATACTGCTACAAAAAAACTGTATCTAACCCAACATGCTGATGTATCTAAATAAATTTGTAGACATATACCATAAAAAAGTATAAATGTACACATAGCTATCCACATCTGTATATATTGCCACATGATTTTGAAATAGTAGATTTGATAAATGCAGTATAGAAAACAATGAAGGCAAAGGCTCCAAAATTTACTAATAGTATGCACTTTTTTTAGAATACTTTATAAGGTCCTGATTTAACCTACCTGACATTCCTATAGAGCTGAAAAATATAGACTAATCTTTAAGGCACAAAAAGTGAAGTAAACAAAAAAAATTACAAAAAAGGAGAAAGTTCTAGGCCTTCCAGGTTTTGATAGTGAACTCTAATCCATTGAAAAGCTACTAGTCTTATTTTGGGGTATTATCTTCAGTTCTTGACCACTTTTTCATGGAAATCTCTCCAACCTCCCACCCCAAAAGAAAAACAATGTATTCAATGTAAGGAAACCACCTGTGCTTCTTAATAGCTTGCCTGACAAAGAATAGGTGTTGTAACAGATGAGATACATAAATGGAAAACCATTCAACATTTGAGTAAGGTGACTAAATTCACTAGCCTAGTGTCAATTTTTACTTCCTAGGTTTGTTTTTTGAGGTTTGGGGTTTTTTTTAAAGGCCATTCATGAACTATTAGAGACGCCTGTCTTATATTAATGTTGTGTCCTCTGACATCCACTCAGTGAAAGATAAAAAGATGGCATTAAGTTTTAGCAGTGAAGTGAAATGTTGCATGGTGCAAGGTGACCCAGTCTCATTTAACAGATTACCAAAATATAATCAAATAAAACCTATGATCTTTACACTGGCAAAAACAGTGCAGCAAGAGGACAAATGTGATTTTAAAAACTTAAAAGGCCAATTGAAATGAATCATGTATATTTGTACCATGTGAGTCCTCTGCAGCTACCCAGTCCTTGTAAGAGCCTTCATATTAAGAGCAAATTTTAGTACAAGCAGGTTCAGCTTTCCTTACAATTTTTCCTGCCACTATATCTAACGCAAAGCAAATGTCCCAAACTCAATTAAGCTGTTTAATTACACTAAAAATAGTCCTTGCTCTTCATCTTAGTCTCAGTATCTGCTGTCAGATAATTCATAGTTCACAGGGTATGCATTGTCTAACTGCATTAATCCACAGCTGGGGGAAAAAAAATAGGAAAAGAAAACTCATACCAGTCTGATGATATGTGTGCAATTCAATTATACCACAATAAACTGCCTTGGGTTAAGATTACCAATAGAAAACTGTAGGAAGCACAGATTTTTGTAAACCAGATCTAGACTTAATTGATACAATTCTTCTCACTCAGATTGTTTTTGATTGCTACCACAATTTTCGTGCACCCTTTCTTATGTGTTCTCTGATAGCTACTGACAAACTGGAGATATTTTCATGATGGACTTCAGCTGTAATCCAGCATGGCAATTCCTCCGTTTCTAAACCCTCGCATTTACTCCTTCAAATCCGCTCACTGAGAGCTCCCTCAACTGCCACTCTGATTGCAATGCCTCCCCAGCCTTCATCAGCTCACCTCTCATCTAGCCACTGTCACACAAACTTGGGCTCGACTTGTTGAAATGGAGGAAACTTCTACTAGAGTCGAATGATGTAATTTGGAGCTGAAACTAAGCAAAGTCTGCTGGTTTGGATAGAGCATTATGCGAAATTCTGTCAAACAAATCCTGAAAAATAAACCAAAACAAAACTATTAATTCATGCCTGTATTCTGCACAGAACAACTCCTGTTAAAATAATTTTTAAATAATTTTCGATTTTTAAACTAATCACAGGGGATCTGAAAAAGCGCAAGAAAGATTAATTGAAAAATGTCTATTCTTTTATTTTTAATTTTTAAATATCCTTTTGCAAAAAAGACAACAGCTAAATGTCTCACAGAGTTACTCAATTACTTGTATATTTATTGTTTATATAGTTATTTCCTAACAGTGAAACTCTTTTAAAACACATAAATTTGTTATTACCAGGACATACATAAAATCTAGAAGAGCTAAGTTCCTTCTTCATCTGTTTGCAAAAAATGCATAAGAAAGACAAGAAAACAAAACCCATTGAAAGCAAGTTTCAAAAAAACCTTTCTTTTGAAAAATTAAAACTGACAAATAGATGTACTAAAATGTAATGAATGTTTGTTACTTTCTTTTAAAAGTTCTGTACGAGTTGTAGTGCTGCTGGCCCTTGCTGCTGAAACCCAGTCTTTAGATCTCATGAAATGATGGTGCAGTACAGAACACAAGTACTACAGAAACACTGAAAAACAAGTTGAAGATTGCGAGATGTATGCAATGCCACTCTTCTACATCTAGAATTTTAAGCAACAGAAACAGTTAAATTAAGGAAGTACAAAGCTGAAAGATTTAGTTTTGCCCTGTAATTATAGACATTTAAAAGAGGGAAAAAGTATGGAAAAAACCCATAAATATCCACTTCAAAAATGTAGTATTAATACATTAGGAGATCTCTGACCAGATTCATGTCACCACTTAAGAGCCTGAAAAAAATACTCAAACATGTGAAAGTATAAAAAAACAGCAATAAAAATCCCTTACCAATTATTGTACTGTGTTCTCAAAATAGGAATAGTGTCTCTTATGCCCTAATTTTATAATTTCCTTTGCCCCAAGTTAAAACACCAGTGTAATTATCCTTTATAAAGGTTGACTGAGGTCCCTGTGCAAATCTGCTCAGGCTGATTATTTAGTTGGCTTTTTTATTTGTGGAATTTAGGCAAGAATGTTTCAAGTTCTTTGTCAAAATAACACTTGATCTCCTTCAGTATTTTTATAATTCTTAAAAAAATACCATTTTCTAATAAACAGAGGAGAGTAAGGTTAAATACTCCAATTACCAATTTGTTAGAAGAGTGAAGCATAAAAGTTGTGCAAAACAGTTCCTTATTTTGATGTATTTGAAGCCAATTCTCAATATTTAATGATTGCAGTGTACCCGGTAATGTATATCACAATAATGTGGTATTAGGGATTATTCTCCAAAATTTTCACAATGCATTTAAGTGCTACTGCAATTGACAGTTTCACATTAGTGGTTTTACACATAAATTCATTATTTCACATTCTGACGACTTTCAAAGCAGTGGACTTCACATGACGCAAGAACTTCCATTTTAAGAAGAGAAATTTCAAATAAGTTGACTAAAAGGAAGTTTTGCAGTGCTGAAAACTTGGCTGCTTTTTCCCAACTACATGACCTGGCCTAACAAGTGAAAAAACCCCAAACAAAAACAAAACACGAAAAAAGACCTCCAACTAACAAAAAAAGCCTCCCCAAGTACTCTACACCAAAGATCTTAAAGGGGAATTATTAACACGGCTACACTCCATCTAAGGGAAAACCTCACTTAAAAAAAGTTGAAACTTCTTCATGTACTTAATTAAAACCATACTTAAACATGGCTTTCCTGAATGAGGCTTTTATTGTATGAGACAAAGATTGTTACTAAAAAGCTATCCTGTAAATAATGAAAAGCAACACAAAATTAAATTATACAAAAGCAACTTAAAGTTATGGTAGTTCCTTCCAGTCATATATTTATTCTAGTTCTCACTCCAAAAACTATTGACTTAGCAGAGGTCCAACTCCTATAAAAATAATAAAACTGCACTTGCCACCTTCCTGCCTCCCAACATCAACCACAACTACCATCACCACCACAAGACAGTAAAAGCCACAGATCAGTCTGATGGCACAGCGAAGATGAGGCAGAGCTGAACCTTAAAAGATGCAGACAACCACAGCGTCCCACAACCACTCTCCTGCAGCTCCAGGACCATAATCCCAGAATCTGGCTCTCTGTGAAGCACCCCATAAGTAGGACCACAGGGCCTTTCAGATGAGGGACAATCATTGCAAAGCCTTTGCCTACAGTCCTCAGCCCTTCCTGTCATAAAATATTGCTAGGATACAGCAGCTCTCTCTCTTTCCACACCACCACTTGCACTCTGTGAGCCTGTCAAATAAAAAAAAAAAAAAACCAACAAAAAAAACCCACCACCACCACAAAAAAACAAACACACACACAAAAAAAAAAACCCAACCCACCTTTTTTTTTTTTTTCCCCAGAGAATAAACTACCATTCTTTTACCTCTGACTTAAATACCATATTTCCTTCTGGCAGAACATTTTTGGAGGTAGCATAAGTAAGAATCTTCCCACTGATCAATTCCATGAAGACTGTGTCTTGGAAGGTTCTAATTTTATAATTAATTATAATAATTTTCCTTTTAAAAACTTTCTAACTCAGTACCCATAGCAGGATATGTATTCCTACGAAAAAAATCCATATAAATTTACTAGAAATTACAATTTTAAGACATCTCCAATCTATGAAATTTGACAGGGGAAAAATATTACTTCTCTAGAAGTTGATAGTGATTAAAAAAACTCAAAAGGATTATCACTGCCTATTAAATGTGATAGTTTGAGCCATTTCTATGGAATCCTTTCTTATTTCATTCCTATTAGATTCATTAGCACATTTCCAGCTAATAACTAACAATTGTACACTGAATTTAAAAAAGGTTCTCCCTAAATCTGCTTCAATGGCTAGACATCATGGCAATCAGTTAAAGCTGTCTTATTTCTCATTCAATGGCCTTTGGAAACCAAACACCCTGCTGAGCACTGCAGCCCAGTCCCACAGTGCCTACGGCAGTGTGGGTGCACACGGCTTCCGCCCCAGTGTCCGCAGCTCCTGCACAGCTCCACACTTGTGCCATCCACACTCTACCATCCACTACTGAACTCTGCCAAGAGACAGACAGACAGGTCTTCAGTCCAAGCTCTCATGGTTCTTGTTACGGTCACCATTCTTGCAAATGTACTTTTTTATTTCAGATGTATCTTCCTACCTCACTGAGCTCCTCCAGATTGCTGGTCAGTGCACCCACTGCTTAGACACTTGAACTGCCTGAAGGGCCTCAACTGCCCAATGCTTTAGTGAGCAGCCTACCAGGGCTGTTTTGTGGCAGTTGCAATGCTATGCAAGAACTCAGATAATTAATTCAGACCCAGTTTATCTTGCTCTAGGACAATAAATGACTTTTTTTTCTTTTGTATTCTTTTAATGGAATACAAACAATTTTTTCCATATTAAAACCTGGTTTTAGTATTTTGTGGTCATTTACTAATTTGTAAAACATCATTTAACATCACCCATTTTGTCATAAGATCATGCAAAGGCTTTTCTTGCTGCACAGTGACAGTCAATGTTCTCTCCTAATGAGGACACAGGATTGGTTTAGTTGTATGTAAATTTTTATCTCTAATTTTCATTTCTGTGAATACTGCCATAACACATAAGTTACTCTTAATGTTCTTCTAAGTGTTGGTAAATGCTACACAAAGTTACATGGCAAGCCTGTAATTCTTAATGCATCAAATTTTCTACTTTAGTGGTTGTTCATCTGGTATGATTTCTTAATGGATCCTTTTTAAAAGAACTAGATTGTAATTAATTGCAGTCCATGATTATGTACATGAAAAGGATTGGTTTGAACCTCTACCCTTGACATACACCAAGGTGAAAGAAAAGATGCAGGTTACAGCTTAATAGTTTTACTTAGATAAATGGTGACATTTCTTAATAGAACCAAACAATTCTATGTTTTGTTCAGCCAATTCTTTCTCCTTTTTTTTTTCCTTTAACTCTGTCTAGCAGGTATCAGAATTGAGATGCACTCATTTCATCAATGGAAATATGTCTGCTCAGCACCTTACTTTGCATGGAATAGTTTTTCATGCTGAAAAAATCAACAGGCTGCAATTATTAAAAAGAGCTCAAATATTTATTTAGATTTGGTATCAGTCTTTATCCTAGTTCTTTTTTTACTCCCAGTTACAGACAGTTAGTCTGTCCATGGGAGAGTTTTCCAGAACATAAAAAATCAAAACCAAATCTCACTCTGCTGCTGCTTATTTAGTTCTGTTTGTATGCAGGGGAGGGAGTCTCTACAGCACATTTTCATGCATATGCTCCTATCAAAAGGGAACAATTTTAAACTAGTGGCTAGTTTTTAAAATCTCTGAGATTAAAGAACCAACATAGCTAAAGACAGAGAACTTGAGCTCAAATTTTTCAGTGCCTTGTCATGTCTTCACAGGAGGGCTGCTTTGAACTTGTCAAACTAAGTCTTGGAACCAGGGACTTGGAAAACAGTGGGGTCTCCTCATCACAACACTGATTTTTCCAGCCTAAGTTTTTCAGCCGCGATGATCTGGAGTCCTGCAGACAGATTTCCAACAAATTCTACCAGAAGATATGAAAATGCTTCAGAAGCCCAGATTCAGTTTAGAAAAGAAAGCTAGTGTTATTGACATTATACTGCTACTGTCTGAACAGAAAACAATTTCAAATTCAGTAATAAATCCTTTCTGTTTTGTTCCCACTACCTTTTCAATATTTAACCCTTCTGCAAGTTCATTTTAGAGCTTCAGTAATCCCATCTGACTACTACAAGAGTCACTGTCTGCTAGATCACAGTACTACTCAAGCAACTTTTCTCAGCCTCTATTTTAGCACCTGGAAAATAGGGCAAGACTTCTGCAAATGTGTGCATGAATGCCTGAATTTGAATGACTGACATTTTTATATTGCCTTGTGTCTATCAGTTGTATTATGAAAAGAACACAGTTTTATAGGAAGGCAGAACTACTGCACAGCCTGAGGCATAATTTCTAGTTTAATCAGTGAATCACTTACTTAGCGTCGCATGGTTCCCTTCTCCTTACTCAGTAAGCCAAAATTATTCATCTCTACACAATCATTCAGCTAAACTTATTTCATCATAGTAGGAATATTAAGAAATAGCTAGGCTTGCTGTGTCTATTTATCAGAAACCAAAATAGTGTGAATATGGAAGTTTCAATTTATTGCTGTGCCGGTCCTGTTTTAAGAGGAAAACTGAAAGGCTGGCAAAACAACCTATGGTTGAAAAAACAACCTGTAACTGCTTTGAATGCTATCTCTCAGCCTATGAACATACATCAGTGTGTTCATTCCCGTCTAGCAGGAGACATTTATCCTTCAGAAACAGATCATGAGCAAATTCTAAAAAACACAGAAAGGAATTTGTATTTCCCATTTATTATTTAAAATATGCCCTCCACAACTGACAAATTAAAAGAGAGCTTTATGACCGTCCAGAGAGAAAGGAACAGGAGCTCAGCAGCAACTGTCCTAACCCCATACTGCACCATTTGCAATATGGTCCTGAGTTGCTCATGCAGCGCTCCATTTGCAGAGCTGGATACAAACCAACTCCTGCAGCTCAGGACAGAGGAAGGAATAAAACGAATACTGGCTTCCTGCAAAATCTGCATGCTCCTAGAGCCATCAGGCTGTGAAGGAGAGGACTGGAGCAGGAGGCTGCGAGGGAGCCCGTGAGCTGCTCGGCCAAGCAGTGCCCTCAAGGAAATTTTGGCTTGCCTAGAGGGGTGGGGGATGCACCTCCAACCAGGCTGGAGAAAAAGCCCATTGGCCCCTCTCATGGCTTGGTGAGCTGCCACAGCTGTAGTTTCCAAAGAAGGTTGTAAAAAAATGTCATGAGAACTCTTTCTCCTGATTTCATCTCTGTTGGCTTTAACTGCATCCTCTTCACACATGCTCTTACAAAGAATCTCACCTAAGGACTTTGTGTGCTGTAACTATACAGAGCACAGGTGAAAACAAAATTCGCATTCAAAAACAGCAAAAAAAAAGATTAAAACATCTGATCCACATGATATCAAAATTGAAATGAATTCACAGCAAAAAACTCACACAACTGTCAGCAATCTTCACTGGAAATACGAGAGCTAAGAATCTTGCTCTTATATATTAAGTAATCGCTGCAGTACATAATAAAAAGAAGTATTTGAAAGTTTATTTGAAGGT
Source organism: Calyptomena viridis (assembly GCA_013390005.1). Classification (NCBI taxonomy): domain Eukaryota; kingdom Metazoa; phylum Chordata; class Aves; order Passeriformes; family Eurylaimidae; genus Calyptomena; species Calyptomena viridis. Next base: position 36,028 of record WEIV01015927.1, read on the forward strand.
GGTGCTGAAGTATGAAGAACAAAGCCAGAATCAAGTATCACAGACCCAAAACCTAGCTCTGACATGGAAACCTTCTGCTTACTTAGAAAATTTGCTCAAAACATACATCCCTAACTTTGCTGAAAAACCGTCTTCCACTTAAACACATAGTTCTGCCTACATGTTTAGAGCTAAGCACATGCACACTTATCAGCAGGATCAGGGCTTTAGTCCTTCCTCTTGAGGGCTCAGTAATAAAGTGGGGATAGCCAACTTTGTAGGTGTTGTCAAAATTAATGCTCACGGAATCATCAGTAGGTGAAAATCACTATAGCTCTCATCCTGCAATTGCTAATGCATGGCTTGCCTGCTGCACACACACTGAGCCTGGCAAAAGCTAATTGAGTCTTCTGAAGGTGCAGCGGTTTGCTCAGGCCCCATCAATAAACTGTTGAGATTTTAAAAAACAAAACAAAACCCCACTATACTAAATGTGAACACAGAACCATTTTCGAATGATCCTGCAGACCAGAGCCTCTGGGGCTCAGTATGGCACAGGAGAAGCATTCATAACAGAATACAATACTGGTAGGGGTGTGTGTGTGTGTGTGTATATATATATGTATGTATGTGTACAGGAATACAAAGACACAGCTATTAAGCCAGCTATTTGGTATGACTCTGTGTGCACACATTCCTGAACACACACCCCCAGGAAAACAAAACCTAAGTGCATACAGCACCTGAGCTACAATAAATCAATGACTGTATGCAAACAGATGAAAATATAGACACACTGATGCACATTACTACTTTCTATCCTTCGCTGAACTGAAGTCTCATTTGGAAGACAAGGAAAAAAATATTATACTTGATTATTCGCTTTGAAGAATGTAAATGAAATTAAGAAAATATCTGAGCCAAACCGGTTTGCTCATCAATATATCCCACAAAGCCAATATAACTGATGTCAAATTCAAATAATTCACCTGACGTCACACTGGAGAAGTCAGGCATGAACACCTCACAAATTATTATTTTGATCCAATTGTTAGAACAGAATTACAGCAAAAACTGCACTTTCTACAGCTGTTAAAGCAGTGACCCTGGCAGAGCATGCTTTTGTGCTGAACTTTTTATATCACCAAGCCTATTAATCAGGTGGCAGTTCAAACTGATGCGCTTTATATAGTTGACCCTGGCCAATGCTGTAATTACTTGGTATTAAATGGTAATTAAGACTTTTCACATTCAGGTTTAATCCAAAAATATTTAGTGTAAAATCCAGTAATTTAATAAAGAGTTGTGTTCTTTACTGTGCTTCAGCCTAGACACTGAGGATGCAGCAATTTACTATTGACAAGCACTAAAGGAGCAGGTCATTTCACAAGTATAGTGTGGACAAAGGTGAACCGGGCAACTGATGAAATCTGTGGCCAAGGCGAAATAGCAATCTCTGAGCCAAATGGTAATAAAGTTACTGAAATGAAGCAGTGTAGCTTCTGAAGTGAACTGTCATAAGGAGGATACAGGCTTCAGGATGGCTTGGCCAAAGTAATTAAAACTTTATTCTCTGGGAGCCAATCGAGATGGCCAGCTCTACCTCTGATTTTACATGCTGCTCCTGAAAAGCAAAAATAGGTGCGTAAGCCAGCAACAAACACCTGCAGTTGTAGCCAGCATTCTATGGAACAGCACCCAGCTCTCAGAAAGTATTTACAAAATTTGCAATGCGAGACAAAACAAGACTCATGCTTTAATGTTCTTTCCCATATTACTGAATTTTATCTCTAGATTTTCTATGACGTGCAAAAACCAAGTAGAAATGCAGACAAATATCACTGTCCAAAATTCCCTGCTAAATCAAAGACAATTACTTCCCTCAATAGCTATTAAAGGCAGATAGTTTAATCATTGGAGAAGCAATCTAGTGCATAGGAGTCCAGAGATGTAGGCTTAACTCACGGCTCTGCTACTGACCTGCTATATGACCTTGGGCAAGTCTCTTCACATTTCAGCGCCTCTTTGTGTCCCTATTAACCTTTGTGCGTCTCAGCTATTTAGAATGTAACCCCTCTGACGCAGAACAGTCTCTCACTACATGTTTTTACAATACCAGCACAACAAGGTCACCATCTTGGTTGAGACCTCTAAGTGCTACAGTAATCCAAATAAATAAGAACAATATATTCAATTATTCAGAATCCCACTTACATTTATTCAATTTTCCCATAACATCTGGATAGCTGAGACATCACCACAGATTAGAATGTGCATCCTACATCCTTTTAATTTTAACGTCTTACCTGCTGTTCATGTAATTGAAATTTGTATTGATTTTCATACAGTGAGGAACACCTAACTCACTACCTAAAACACAAAGAATGGAATGAGCCATTGGTATACAAGTTATTCAGAACACATAGGAAATAAATCATTTGTCTGGAAGGAGAAACAAGAAGGTCCACTCAGTATAAAGTTTGACACAGCAAAGCACTTAAGCATGTCCTTAAGTTTAAGCATGAGTAGTCCCACTGAAGCTCTTAGTGTAAGCTTAAATAAGAAATCAGAGTTTTTTCAGAGTTTGGGGAATATTTTGTAAAAGATTTGAAACAACTAGAAGACAAACATGAATTTAAGTTTTGCACACATATTGTGAAACTATGCAATATGAACCGATCCCCAAAGAAGTGACCAAAAATACGGTTTCCTTTACAAAACTAGTGGTTAAATAATGGATGTTTCTTGATACTAACCATGCTACCCAACAAGCACACACCATACCTTCACATGTAAGTCCAAGTATATTTAAAATACTTGCATTTTCATTTCTATTTCAACTGTACTTTGAAATCATTTAGATGCAGGAAAAATTTAACATAGATATTACTGTCTGTAACATGTTTTTTTAAAAAATTTCTTTCAATCATGGTACTTTTTTCACAAATTCTGTCTGTAGTTAAGAAATTTCCAAACTGAGCTAAATGAGGAACAAGATAGGCTACGAAACTAAAAAAAAAAAAGAAGAAAAAGTAAGAATTGTACACCAAGGGTTTTATCTGATTTATTTACCTAGAAGCTTGAAACCAACAAACATAAGAGATTTGGTTCCTTAAGTCTGAACAATGGAATGTACAATGACAGGAATCATTCTTCTTTTCTTGATTCAGATACTTGAGTATCTATCTGACTCTTTGGAAACAAAAGCAAACACAAAGTCAGAAAACATTAAACACTCCCAACTGAAAATTTTTGCAACAACACCAGTCACAGAAAATAATTGTAAATAAAATGAAAATGTACTGACCCACAAAGGAAGGAATGAACAATCATTTTGGCAGTACAACTTTTGTAAAAATAGTGTAGCTAAAATCCTACCTAAAGAAATGACTCAAGCTTATGGAGATATTGATATATCAAAAACAGGCAGTATTTGAACGACAATATAATAACAACCATCACTAGAAAAAAAAAAATTAAAAAGTAAAGTAAAAGAAAAACCCACAATCAACTTAATAGCCACCTTTTGAAGAAAACTAGGAAAAATAAAAGAAGTCTGCTGGCTTCCCTAGCTTCATAAATTTTTACTGTCCAAACTCAAGCTTGGGCTGCATAATTTTTATTTTTCACACAAGAAATCTTGTTCATAAGTATGGCATGAAGGTAGAATGAGACAATGGTAAAATTGTTGAGGATGTTGGAATCTGCACAACTTACTACCATTTAAAGGGATTATTAACTAAAAAAATATTACATAAAGCATTTGTCTTGAATATGTAAAGTTTGTAGAAAAACAAGAAAAAATACATTAAGACCTCATGCAATAAAAGGAATGTCCTTAAAGACCTTTTCTTCCCCTGGGAATTTAAATGTAGTGAAAATTTAGAAGATATAGTTTCTTGAGCAAGGAGCTCAGTTACCATAACTGATACACATTGCCAGTCTTAGAATTCTAATTGTGTTTAATACAGTTTCATGTTGCATCAAAGTACAAAATCAATATCATTTGTCCAGCAAACAGGAAAAATGGAATCTATAAACTACTCCTATTGAGTAATTAAACACCTATTATTGCCATGAGTGGTGAAACAATGTATTTGATAAGACAAATTTCTTCAAGAAAACACTGCAGTGATTAATACCTCCCTACATATTAAATAAAAATGACTGCCTTTTGTGCAGTACTGCTGGCAGAAGAACAGGAATGAGAGAAGTAGTTGCCAGTGCCACAATAACAGGCTAACCTTGAACTGAACTCCTTTCCTCAAGAAATTAAATGCTGTAGCAGGACTTTAAATCCCTCCACTTAGAGCTCATTTGTGTTTCACGTAACCTGCAGTTCCTGAAGAGAACTCATTATCTTCAAAAGGAGAATCCTTTTATAATTTCTTTACAAATGTGTATATTGTTTCTGCAAAAAGTATTTCATATCAGAAAAGGGATAAGAGTATTAACAGTGTAAGCAAGGCAAAAAGGCTCGTATCATTAAGACACCATTTCTGCTTCCTGGGAATTCAAACGCCAGCTATAGTGGTATGGGGAAATGAATGAGAATGAGGTTAAAGAAAATGTACCTTTACAGCAAAATTTTAATCTGTTAGATTGATGCTAAACTGCCTTGGTCTTTCTGCTGCTATATGCTGTATTTCTATGTATAGACCTCCCTCCCCCAATGCCCCTCCTGTAGCTTTGGCTTCCTATTTTTCTTTTCACTTAGAATGATGCACTAGGAACAACTATAGAGTACAAAAGATGAATCTATGGATGTGACACTTGTAAAGGGTAACCCTATTTCACAAGTGAGATGGGACAAAAAAGAAAGAAAAAAGGCCACAGAAGCAATAACTGCTCACTGAATTACCATTAAATTGTAAGATTTACAATCCAATGTACAGTAAGTGCATATCTAATGGAGTTTGTCCTCTAAAAGAATATAAAGTAGATCTTTGCAGCATATGATGTATGCAGGTTACTTTTTTTTTAATCGGGACACACAGAAAACAGATGTGTACAGAAATTCCAGATTTTTAATATAAATTAAAACTAAGCTAAAGCCAATATGAAAATATGATAAATATAGTATAATTAGTAGGATCTGGCTTTGTAATTTCAGAACATGCTCACATTCTACAAAAGGAGATAAAAGATGACTAACATGGCCAGTCAATACTTTCAAAGATATCATTGGTAAAAGCAAATCACATATTACAAATTCAGTTTATTGCTCTGATCTACTGAAATTCAATGAAAGGACTTTTTGCAGGGGGTGGCAGAGCAGCTGTTGACCATCTCAAACATTTTCTAAATAAAATATCTTGACAGAAGTTTCAGATCACTCTATTTATTACAGTCTTAAATATCCCACAATATTTATTTTCATATAATGAATGCAATATGAATAAGGCTCATACACAGCACCATTATTCATAACATTTTTGCCATTAATTTCACTACTCTTATTCAACTGTTGAGTGATTTAAGTTTAGGAATCAGCAAGGCATGTCAAACAATTATTTAAATAGAAGCAAACTTTTACATTAAATACCAGGCATATTCCTATTATGCTATATTACAAGGGTATAAATAATGATGTTTTACAGGATGACTCTGAAAAATTCAAGCCTATAATAAAACGCAAAACTATCAAATAGACAAAGGAACTTTTGGGTGGGTAAGCCATTCAAAGAGAGGCAAGGCATATAGTATTTCACTCCCTTAATTTGAATTAAGTTTTATTTTTCTTAGCTAAAAGTTTTCAGTTTCCACATTTCCACAAACAGCACTAAAACATTTACTCTCCTACCTAAAAGGAAGTTTGCCTACCACACAAATTTTCCTGTTATCTGGCTTTTATTTCAGAGGATTAAAAAGCAACGCAGAAGATCAGCAACGATAGCCTTGTTCTCTTCAACCTTAGTGAATCAAGTTCACTGGAGGTGAAGCAGTGGAATTATCAGTACAAGTGGCTGTGTCATCAAAGCTTTCTGAGAGGTAGTGTATGGAAATGCCTAAACAAACAGAAGTGTAAAAGCTGTCTGTATATGAAAGGGCTTTCCCAAGGCTTTTCATTAAAACAATTCCAATTGCAGCTTCACGATGCAGCATTATATTATGTGAGAAATATAAAATCTTGACATTTTTCTAAATGTGAATGGGTTAAAGAACCTCTCCACGCTACAGTGAGCCTGAGAATTTCCAGCAGCTGATGAAGACCAGTTGACCACCTGATACTTTTTCAGCAGGGTGATAAAATTAAAGGATTGCTGTGATTTGCTTGAAAGATTACTTTCTATAGTTAATTGTTTAAAGTGCACAGTCTTATGAAAGGGAAAAATATCAAGAAGGTTAATGTAGAGTTAGCTAATTGCAAGCTGATTACACTGTACAAAGCAAGAGATATTACCTGTGTTACATACCATCACAAGGTCTAGCCTATTCTACCCTGCAGCTGCAGCAAACAAGCTGATTTGCTAACAAAGTGGTCAGCTCGGGCACTTGCACAGCATCTCAGTACGTCCACAAGGCGACTGCTTCCCATGCAGAGAATCTCAAGCTCCATTTTCCAATCTGATTACACGGCTCCTTATTCCAGCAGCCTTAAACCTTCATGGCAGTTTACCAACATTTTCATCACTTTTTCTTTTACAAATCAAAAGAACTGATAAGCTCTCAGGTACCCGGGATTTCATAGTCGATGGCTGGCAGGCAGCCAGCTTCCTTCACAGCACAACTGTTCTGTGCCACAGTGCAAAAAAGCACGCTGAATTTAACAGATAGCACAAAACTATTAGAATTGTGCAGTAGGTACAAGCAAGCAGCATGTTTCTGTCTTTGCAGATGTTAGCAGTTCTGTTTAGTCACATTTATAACATGCCTAGACCCAAAGAGACGGGTCTAAAAAAGAAAGAAAAACCAGAACAAATGAAGACAGAGAACTGTCACTAAGTCAATCGCACTACAAAGTGTGCACTCAACTTACTTCATTGCAATGCTGCCAAATTACCAGGAATTAGAGACAATGCTAAAAACATTTTATAAAAATTTAAATTAAGAAAAAGGAAAACAAATCTTTATATCAAATGAAGCTACTCAACATAAACTGAAACATTATTTCAACGCTACAACAAATGCAAAAAAAAGAGACACTACTGTGTATTTTTGGCATGTGAAATGCTTACATGAAGCATTAAAATAGCCACAAGGTATACCTGGGTTTACTTATTCTCAGCAAAACCACCTAAATGATGAAAGAACAAAAATACAATTCATGCTCATAAATGTGAAACAACTTTATAAAATGCTTATTCTGGTGTATATTATGTAATGTGTAAAAAGTCTGAGGTATGCAAGAAGAATTATAAATATATTCATGTAAATTTATATAGATATACACACAGAAAATAACAGAATGCAAAATGACAATTCAAGAAAAAGGTTATCCTATAAATCTTAAGGATTTCAACAAAAAGAAATCCAATTAAAAAAAGCAAGAGAGAAGGAAACTTCCTTATTTTTGGTTAAAGAAAAAAAAAACATTAATATCAAACCAGCAAGTTTTTACATATTGCTACTGAGGCTTGGCCTCCTATTCAAAGAAATTGGTTAAACATGTATTATTTGCAAAATGCCCAAAACAGCCTATATGGAACTAACATTAGACAAAGTTAATAGCATAGAAAACAATTCTGCCATGCCCCCTCGAGCCAAACATTTTTTTTTTTTTAATCGAGTGAATCAAACTGGAATCTGAAGAAATACAACCCATAAAGTATTCTTAAAAGAAGAAATGCAATTTTCATATCATCACTTTTATCATAAGGAGATGGGAAATGTGGAGGGTAAAACAGTAAGTTATGGAAGGGGGGGGAAAAAAAGTACAACTAAGCTGGTGCAATGGCTCAGTACTCCAGATCACCAGTGCATTGACCCTCTGTATCTCTGAGTCATTAGCTGGAATCCCAGCTCTGCCTTCAGGAGTAGGGATTTGAACTCGCACACGGATGCGGTGCGATTTGGGATCTTGAGCGTGCGAGACAGAGGGGTCATTCTCCTTGGTGCGGAGGAGGCCGGCGGCCCCCGGGGAGGGCAGGGCTGGATGAGTGACTGTCGCTCGGCACAGGCAGTGGACATGCTGCTGACTCAGGCAGGGACACTGACAGGCACCACTGCCTCTCCCCATCACTCCTGGACGGAATGGTTTTAGGCCACTGGTGCTGACAGGTACATGCAAAATTCAGGGAGAAATTACCCACATCTCCTTACTTGTCCCTGTGCATGGGCACACGTGTATTTGTATATGTGCATCTCTGTGTGCAGTTCTACAAATGCTTACATGTATTTATTTATGGAGACATAATGAAACAGGCTAAACTGGCTTCTGCAGCCATACGTAATGTTCAGCACTGCCAAAATATTCTTACACCAATTCTTCTCCTTAATACAGCTACAATGCGTATATTTTTGTACACACAGAAGCCACATGTGTTTATTCTAGATACACACCAATCACATACATGTAACACTGTGTGCAACTATCATTACCTTTAAAATAACAGTCTCTAATTTGCATAGAAATTTCCTCTCTGATAAAATACAAAAGACGCTTTAACCAGTTTCTAATACCAACACATTATTTCCATGAATGATTCCTAGTAAACTGTATATTACAACTGTAAGGCTGGAGAGGGTTTGCTGCTTGCAGATGCAGGTTATGGGGTTGCCTTTTTTTCTCCCGCCCCCCTCCTTTTTTTTCCCCTCTGATTTATTGGATGGTGAGAAAACCCACTTAAACTATAGTTGTCCGTATGAATCACTAATTTTCATGTTTCTAATTAAAATGTAAACAGTGTAATGAAGACATCAAGTTTTTAGGCAAATGTCTCTTCCAGTGCCACTTGGGGTATGGTAATTACTGAAGCAGATCTATGGATGCTCCCGAATCCTCTACAAGTCCAGATTAAAAGCATTACTGCTAAACCTTGCTTTTTACACTAGGGAATTGTGTTCTCTAACCTATTCCCAGTTTGCTTACAGATGCATATCTGTACAAGCCTTTATAACTAGTCATTAAATAAATAAATAAATAAGTAAGTTTATCATATAAATGGAGTAGTTTGTGGGGAAAAAAATGTGATTTCATTTAAAATAAAATTTGATGTCACTTTTATGATTACACATAACTAGCACAGTAAAAGCTGTACTGAAAACTTACCATCTTAGTGCTTCCTTCAGAAAAAGAAAAATAGATTAGTCATTACTAAGAGAATTTTTTAAAAAGCATAAATGATATTTCAAGCTTCTATTAAAATTCCTATTGTCCCAAAATGCTTGTTTCACAGTCAATTAATTTAAGAACATATTATTCAGGAAAACATTAATAAAAAAGAAATCTATCCACTGAGAAAAAATGTAAATGGCTACTGCAAATACAAAATGCTTGATGTGCAACTGAAAATCTTTTGTCATATTTATTCCAGCCTTTACGTCTATATCTGAAATTTGTCAGATTTTATCCTAAAGCAAATGACCTCTCCTACATTTACCGAAGGAATACAAGTCCTCTCCTGCTTACAATTGTTAATTGAGCCTGTCTGCTACAGCTTCTCTTTCCTCTCCAAATACTTGTTTTACATATTTACTGCCAAGCACTTGAACAGTCCTCTATTTTATTATAATACTGGTATTCCTCCCCCCCCTCCCGCTGCCAACTCCTTCTGGAAGATTTTTTTTTTTTCAAATGTACCAGGAATAGTTAAAGCTGCAATTTAATAAAGCATCTAAAATGCCTAGAATAAGAAGAGAGGGTTTTCCTCCTCCCTTCATGGACTCAAGTCCATATTCTGAGCGGTAAAGCCAATTTTCATATTATTTTTACATAAATGCTAGACAAGCATGTCTGCATTGCTAACCTGGATCATGAAGATGAGAGTGCACAGAATGTACGTGTGCATATGTGCACGTGCATAAACATTTTAGTGGGTGGTCCACCATTTCATTTCTATTTTACTAGTAAAGTACTGTATACAAATATGTGAATATTTCCCACTAGAAAAAATATATATAGTATTTCAGATTACATCAAATCATAAAGCATCTTGTCTCTCAAATCACGAATGCCTTAGCAGAATAAAACAAAACAAAGCTCTATTTAGGCATTTCCTTCAAATGTATTGTTCCAGAAAAATCTGACTTAATTAGACAAATAGCATTTTAAAGGCTACTGCTTTATAATGCCGTACTCTTGAAAATTATGGGGGTTGGAAACACCATTCTCATTTAGCTCTGTGGTAAAAAAAAATACACTTACACATGCTAAATATCTTTTTTTTTTTTTTTTTTTATTATGGATTGAGACAATGGGGAAATCTTATGTCTTCGCAACAGTTCCAAGGCTATACTAATCAGGTGTAATTTTTAATAAACTCTGACTGTTTGGTGCTCATTCAAGGTATTTCATTAGGAGGTTATTCATTTAAAATAAATGTTTCAATCATATCAAGCTGTAACCTTTCTTGAAATGTAAATGAATGGTTTAAATGAGAAGATTAATAAAGAAGGGATGTTCCAATTCCAAGCATGGCATGCTATGTATTTTTAAATTTGTCTATGCCAGATGCTGTCAGTCAGAACAAAAAACTGTCCAAGCAGACAATCTGTGCGTCTGAATGTTGATCATGTTGGAAAGTAAAGGGGGAGGGGGGAGAGAGTGTGTCAAGGATTCATGGTCCTTCATCTTTGCAGTAGAGCAAACACGTCTCTCAGTATAACGACAGACAGCTGCTTCCACTTTCTAATGTGCCCTAACTTAGATCACTGAAAGAATTGTCAGCACTCAGAGAAACACACAAAGATAACACAGCCAGCTGCCATGAAGGGGGAAACAGCACAGCTCAGAAGAAATGGGATTTGTTCCATTTGCATGATGCTGGCTCCCTTGGGCCCCTTTCTTTCAAATCCAAAGCACAAAAGACAACACTTAACATATTTGCTTAAAGATGACAACCTCATGTTGATTTCATTTGGATGTAACAGTGTCAGGATTACAGATATAAGAATATATTATATCTGTAACAGAGACTGACAAATGTATCCATCAGTGAAACTGTCTGATTCATCTGCTTATACAGCCATTTTACCATCCCAAGGGTGCCATCTAAGTAGTAACTTTAGAAGACTGAAGGTCTAATTTTATTACACCACATTTCAACCTACTAAACAATATTATTTCTAAAATAGATCATTTTTATTGGAAGTCTCCCTGATGAAAAATCCAGTAGACACTGGAGAATTTATGAACTGTATGGGTCCTTTGAACTCAATATACTGCCCATTTTAAGCAACTTACTTTATGCACAATCAAAACGTAAACTCAAATAATTGAAATTGTGTTAAAAACATAGAGGATAATGGTACCTATTTTAATATTACACCATAGTCTGTCACTATTTACATGTCTGCTGATTGGCAGTCCATTGCTATCTAGTGTGCTTCTTCTTACAGTTATGTATCAATAAAAGAGTTTCTCCAATACAAAATGTATGAATAATTATTTTTGTTCAATACACTTTGACCAGCTATGTAATTAAATTTTTTGGTTGATGTTTTCATTGGGCACTCCAAAAGTCACATGGAAGTGACTGAAAGCCGAACACACTACTCATCGCATTGCGCTGCAGCTGCAGAAACAGAAAACCAAACTAAAGGGCACGGATTTGCAAGATTGCCTGTCAGCACGGTTTTATGGACCGGCCTCTTTTTTAATCAGATGAAACAATTAGGCCATGGTTAGACTCTCTAGTTTCCAATGCATTACACTGAACTGTCTGACGGCACAAGTGTCCCCCCACCACCCCAACAGCACTAAATGAGTCTGCATAATGGTCCCTACATGAACTGCTTTGTCTAGAGGAACTCGAAACTGCTTGTTGCTATCTGCTGCCACCAAGAACTGCACTGTAATTCACTCGATTGAAGTTGTTTTGTAAAATGGAGTTAACTGCTGTACGTGGAATTTCAGCACAGCAGATGGTTACCAATCATTATTTTCAATTTGTTTAGTTTCAAGCAATGGGGTTGTTTGGGAGGAGCAGTGCAGAGGACAGGAATAGGGAGAGCAGCGAGGTTAGCTGCACTGGCTTGCAATGCAAGTAGTGCTAGATGGCATAGCATTAAAAGGAGGGAAAAAAAAGTCTCTGCTCAGAACTGCAGCAAAGCTAAAAAAAAAAAAAAATAAAAGGGGGGGGTGTATAAAATCAGATTTTATATACATATATAGACAAAAAAATGAAGAATACAACATTTTAAAGGGGGCACTTAGCAATTAATCATTCTCTGTTCAAGAGTTACCTTACATTTTAAGTATGGGAAATGGACGTGAAAGTTTCCAAATGTAAATTGTCTCTATTCACACTTTGCCATCATTCAAATTTAAATCATGCTCTACTATAAGTGGTTCAGTTGTTGAACTGGAAATGGAAAAGGAACCATTTATGGACAAGTGCACATGAACAGAAATTAAGCTGTAAATATCTGGGCTGGGCCATTATTGTAGTCCAGGAACATCTGGGGCTGAAGCCGAGGCTGGGCCCCACTCCTGTGTTCATGTAATTGCTTGGACGATTTATAACTTACTGTTTCCATTAAAAATGGTTTAAAGAGAAATTTGGAGCCTGAATTCTAAAATCAAGGTGGTTTGCTCTTGCTTTCATTTGTTCAGGTGGGGAAAAAAATTCCTTTGCTGTTTTTCTCCTCTGTCCTATGTTTAAGAGGCACAGTGTTCCATTACAAGGACAAAATTTACACTTTTCTAAATTCAGACAAAAGACATGACACTACCCTTCCAGCAACAAAAATCAGTGACCAGTCACTCAGCTTACATTGGAGTTGCTTGGAGCTTTAATATTCCCCATTAAAATTGACTTTGAATTATTTTCCCAAAGTAACTTTTTCCTTTTTTAACTCCTATAAACTGTATCAATACATTCACAGCATATTCATTTGTTCCTACTATTCTGAACCATTCAAGAGTCGGTTAGCTGTGCCTGCCACCACGACGTCATAGGTGATGTGGGCAGAGGCCCTCCCCCAGGCACCCCACTGGGGACATTTCTGGCTCTAGGACTTGTTTGCTTCCCCTTATTCACTTCAACACAGCCTGATCTTTTTTTGGCTTTCAGAACAAGCTGTAAAAGCCACCAACTTGACAGGGTGGAACAGAATGGTCCAGGATATTGGGGTTTGGAGGACAATAAGGGATATACTTGGATAATCCCAATCCTTCACTAGCAGTTAGCAAAAAAAGATTGCCATCTCCCAGGCATTACATCAGGGACAGTCTTTGACTGTAAACAACGTCATCAAAAAACCTGGTTGTTTAAAACTGACCAGATGCCCCAACTATATTTTCAACCTATTTTCATGACAGCTAAAGCTCGTTCTAAGAGTACACCTAGCCCTGCAGAGATAAGGTTTGTAAAGGGGTAAACCATAACCCCTTCCAGGTGGTAAACACCCTTTTTTATTGAGGTTTCAGTGTGTTGGGCAGTTTACTGCACAGCTTCACCACACAATACTGAATGAGGTTTGCAAATCTGGGTGTGTGCCAAGGTTGAAGTGACATACTGGTGACTGTCTCTGCCCCTTCGGAAAAAGTGGATTAGATGAATCACAAAACAATTTCACAGTTATTTCTCCAGTAAGTTAACTATCTGTTGGTCACAGGTGATGAAGACATAAAAGTCTGACATAGAACTTTCATAGAGTGTGTTCAGTCTAGGAAATTTTTTCACCTGCATTTCCATAAACTATAATTATTCTTAGACCAACAAAAACTCTTTGACCTTTTGAAGCAACGAAAAACTTTGCAAATAGGGTTGCTTCAACATGGAAACACAGTATCTAAATCTTCCAAAATGTACCCAGGTTGCTGGCAAACTCTCCCAACAAAATTTGGTTCAGTATCACTCAAAGCAGATGCTATACAGTTCATATATCAAACAACTTTTATTTTAATTACTTTTTAAGAAAAGGTTAGAAATTGAAAGGGAAACCAAGAATAGAAGTCCTGGTAATAGGCCAGGTGACCTAGAAAATAAACAGAACCAATCTTCTTTTGCTGGATTCTTTCTCAGCTTTTTCTTATGTTGTACAGAAATGTAGAAACTCAACTATGCAGTTAAGCTTTATGTCTTGTTATTAAATGTGTAGCTAAAATGCTGTATTCATACAATTTCTCAGGCAGAAAGTGCCCGAGTTATACCACTCCACTCTTTAGAAAAGTTGTCCATTTGGTTAATGACACAATGCAACAAATTTTTCTTAAATATACATTTCTCCCTAAACATACTCATAGTCTTAGTACAAAACTAAACTATGGATTGGGGTATGTCTTAATTTATGGTATCAAATTCCAGAATACTTGCTTTTTTTGTTCTACATCAGTATATCTAAGGAAAATTTGATGTAGTCTATCGGATGAATTTGAATTATTGGAAACCTTCTGATTGCTAATAGCAATATACTGGAGTAGAGAACCATAGTGAAACATTTGAACTGGAGAATAAGTATGACTTCACATAAATATCAACATTAGTAACAACAGTCCACAGAAGAACAAAAAACTGTAATGTGGCATCTGAAAAAAGAAAAGGGTAAAGCAATTGAACCTAGGCGACTGGAGTAGGGTTAACTGGGTTTCATCCCACCTGAATTATTTATTGTCCAGATTTTAGTACATAATAAATGTTAGTACCTAATTCTGGAAGTCTCAAATACTCTCCACTGGCTTCTGTAGTCTTTCCTACAGCACAGAATAGAGTATAGCTAAAGAAATGTTTCTACCAGATGAAGAAATATCTGTAAGTGAGCAACAAAGTAGATTTGAGTCTACCTTCATAAAGATCCACCTCCCTCCCCCCCTCCCAAAAGGCAAATATAAAAACATCTCCCAGATTAAAAAAGGAAAAAGAAAATGAAACCGGCAAAACTCCAGGGATAATGAGGACTACAAAACTCCAGGAATGCATAGAGATTTACTATTTTATGGAAGACAAATGGAATTCTCTTTGTAGGTGCAAGGTTAAAACTTTCTGCAGATGGTTTTGCAGGTAGAGCGTCTGGCAGAGGAGATTACTGGCATGCCCTCTAGAGGCTGGATGTCTGGCCAAGGAACTTTCCAGCAACTACTAAAATACAGAGGAAGTTACCAGCATCAGACTTGTAAGCAGTACTCACTCTTTTTCTTTTTTTTTTTTTAGCATATTTTATGTACTCTAACACACTGTAAGCATTAATACAGCAAACCAAACCTCTAAAGGATTCCTGTCAAGTATAAATACATGCATAAACACAAGATATAATTGAAAAAGTCTTTGCTTAATGAGCTCATGGGTGCTTTGGCACAGTGAATAAAATGTAGACTTGAAATTTTAAGATGATACATCAATTCCCATAGTTGAGCTTTCAAATCAACATAAAATAAAATCTATTCAGCATCGGTTCAGACTCAAGTTATTCATACTGTAACATGGAGCCACACCCTAAAAATAACAATAAATTTTCTTATCACCCACCTGTGTACTCATGAAGTGTGGATCTTTCAAAAAGCAAAAACATCTCAGGGTAAAACCAGAGTCATATTTTGCATTGGCAGTAGGTAAAAAGCTCTAATATACCTAGTCAATCATACACTACTTGAAATACAGTCCACAGAGCACTTAATAGCTCAGCCCAACAAGTATATCACCAAGTGGAATTTGGTGCACCAATGCAAATGGATAGATTTTTTTTTTCTTAAACTGTACCTGATCTTTATCCTTATTATCATACCACTGACAGCAACTAAGTCTTATTACAGCTAACTAGGAAACAAACTAGCTTGCCTGAAATCCAGCATTGAAGTACTCATAATATTTCAGAAACCGTACACTACTAAATTATATTACAACATAACAAAAATCCCTTCTGAAAATAGTTGTAAGAAACATGTATATACAAGTTTTCACTTCTTTCAGTGCCTTTTTGCCACATAATGAACATATTAATAGCTATCGAGTCAGTCTTTTGCTTAAGGTATTTAGAAAATACTATTAAAATTATTTTGATACTGATCGGTATATACAGTAAAAGGAAACACCAGAAGGAAAATAGTTATTTTCATCTCCAAAAGGATAGTTAAATCATAAATTAATATCATTAATGAAAACCTCATTATTGCAACTACACAATACTATTATGACTATTCATACTTAATTTTCTTATAGAAATTACATTATACGACATGGCATATAATCAGTTCTGACTGGGGGTAGGAGAGAACCAGTAGTTAACTATGACTAAAATGACCAGTTTTCCAGTGCAGTTATTTTCTAATTAAATTAAGCGTGGAGCACAGTCATTGAGATACACTATAACGATTTGCTTGGAAGTATTTTTCCCTTTTGTTTTTTCCCCTCTGCTTAGCAGAATACCTTACACCTTTCAAAACTAGAACAGGGGGAGCAGGCGTGGGGAGAAAAGAAAAAAGTGCTTCTGGCAGATGCCATGCCAAGGCATGTATTACTCACCATCCTTCCGCCCACATTCAGGAATGCAGCTCATCTATTTCTTAGCTTTTCCTACTAACTCCAGTGCTCAGAACTGCACCTCAACTGCTATTTCAAAAAGACAAGCTTTTAATGACAAAGTAGACTGTCATTTTATTAGCAGCAAAATAAATACAGCTGTAGTACTCAATGCTGCATTAAGCTACAGTGATTCCTGTATTTACTCTTAGCTGTTGGGGATTACACCCAAACCCAGTTCTGTTCCAGAACAGCTTCCTGCTGAGCATCTGACAATACCAGTACTGCACCCAGGAGTTGATAACCAAAGAGCCTGGCACCTCAGGAGTATATTAAGTGGGCACAAGTTTCTCCTCACTTTATGGTTAGTATTTTCTATAAGATCTGACTTA